>MU748317.1:0-67573 GCA_026770625.1 Nicotiana glauca | reverse complement strand
CCCCCCCCCCGAGAGGGAACCTCCACTAACACCGCATCTCCCTTACGACAATCGACTTTCACCCTCTCGATGTCTGATATTAAGCTGATGTATCAAGATGTGGGTTAACACTGCTCCGGTTTTGAAGGTCTTTCGACCTTAAAGTCAGAGGGCGTCTCAAAAGCCTCTGGAATGTATTCTCCAACCCTAGGAGACACCGATGCTATACCCTCAAAAGAGAGTGAGGAAGAGGAAGGTACATCTTCCTGAGGGACAGAGGTTGGAGTATTCTCCATTTTTTCCAAAAGTTACAAAAAAGAAATAAAAAATCACGCTTCAGGAAAAAATAAGAGGGGAAGGTGAGAAGAAAGAAAAACTCTGTTGATAGCCTGATGAGGCAGTGGAAAGGAAGGGACGAAGAAACGAGTATTTATAGAAGCCTAACATGTGCGGTTGGAATAGACTAAAGGGCAGTCAACTACTGTAATTAATTCAAAAGCTTTGAGGACTATATGGACGCGATCTTTAGAAGCCCAGTTTGTTACATCAGTCACTCGACAGGGCGCAGATACTTGCTTCGGCGAAAACACCGGAGGGGCAAGATCTTGAGGTCATTTATATTTATTTTTACTCTAAGAAATGCGGGGGCTATCTTTATACGGCTAAAATCGGATATACCAATTTTACGATTGGTGAGGCATCACAAAATTTCATCTCGAAGGGCCCGAAGAATAGCTCGAGGTTCAAAGTTTTTGAAGGTTCTTCGTGCTCAGTGTCGAGGCAGAACAAGTCGGTGGTTGCCACAAATAAGCAGGACGTTTCCTAGGAGCGGTACTTTTCTGACAAAGCCTGCACTAATAATGGCAGCCTGCATCAGGCTGATTGAGTGGTTGTGCCGGTTATTTTATTTAATAATTACACATATGTCATCTTGGGATTTTTCCCTCATCTATAAAGGGACCCTTATCATTTTGTAAAGCCATCTGATACTACAAGATTCAATACACTACATTTAATACAAGAACATCCTCTGCTCTCTAGCTTGAACACATTCTCTTGGTTTCTTTATTTACATTTATTACTTATACTCACTGTGTTTTATTAATTTTTCTTCATTTATTGCTCATTATTGGTCATGAAGAGCTGCAATCACAACTCTCATAACTATTAACCCTTCATCGATTGCCTTTAACCGGGCATCCGATTCGACCCTGAGGCCCCGTCTACGCAAGCTCGAGGCCTCAATTTCCAGCCATTTGGTTCGATTATTAAGCCATCTACAAGCTATCATCTTAATTTCTAATCCCTTGCCTAGCATCCGTTTTCTATCAACTAGCATAAATATAGATTATATATTTTTAGAACCACAAAATCAAATCTAATTATTATTACCATTTTCAAGGTAAACACCTTATTCAAGTCCTTATAATCTACATATACTCTAAACTTGTTTCCTTTTTTAGGTACGTCTACTAGGTTAGCTAGCCAATTTGGGTATTTAACCTCTCGATGAAACCTATCTTTAAAAACTTTGATACCTCGCCTTTGATAAATGCGTGCTTTATTTTAGACTATGGTCTCTTCTTCTGTATGACCGGGTGGAATTTTAGACCCAAGCTCAATTTTCGGATCCAAGCTCAAGGGTTAATCTTGTGCCCATGTATACCTTTCTGTTCGGTAAGTGTTCGATCAATATGACTTGTTCCAGTTCCTCAATCGTTGACTTGGAGGAATTGGTATCATCGGTTGCTATGAAGGATCTCGAGACCCCGAAGTCATCTTCCTCATCTGTTAGGCGTTCCTCCTATTTTTCTTGCCCGGTGGGGTTCGAAACCAATAGTTTCTCTTTGGTGTCGTTTCTTCTATCAGCGCCTCACCCCCTCCCCCCCACATTTTGATGTCATGATTGAGGCCACCACGCTCATTTCCTTGACAATGAACATTTCCTTTAAGGTCGATTTCTCCCCGTAGACCGTTTTGATTCCACTTGGGGTTGGAAACTTCAAGGCTTAATGCAAGGTCGACTGCACCGCCCTCATGTTGTGGACCCGTGATCTCCCAAACAAAGCATTATATCTCATATCCCCCTCGATTACATAGAACTTTATTTTCTAGGTTATTCCGATTATGTTGACCGGTAGGGTGGTTTCACCCTTTCTTGTCCCGCACGCCATATTGAACCTATTGAATACTAGAACTGCTGGTACGATCTAGTCCAATAGCCCAAGTTGTTCCATGACTCTCCATCAGACGATGTTGGCCAAGCTATCTGGATTAACTACCAACCACTTAACTCAAGATTTATTAATACGTACAGATATTAACAGTGCATCATTTTGAAGTTGAATAACACCTGTGAGCACGTGATTTTTGCCCGAAGCAAATTATTCCTAAAATCCAAATAAAATAATTTTTTTTTAAAATTCTGTTAAATATTTGTGGCATTTTTTGTGTTAATTAGTTGCATAATAATTCATAAAAAATATACAAAAAATATGCATGTGCATTAGGATTTTAATTTTGCAATTTTGGTATTAATACATTTTGAGAACAAATTAAAGAAAAATCAAAATAGCATTGTATGTTTTTAATTGAAAATTACCATAAAAGTAGAAATTAATTAGTGTTAAAATTAGCAAAATAAAAAAAATATATATATATAAAAGAGAAAATAAAAAAATGATAATATAAAAAAAAATATAAAATACAAAAGGAAATAAATACAAAAGGAAAATACAAAAATACAAGATAAAATAAAATTGGGCTAATAATATCAGTAGCCCAAAAAAACTGGATAACACTCCACCCAAATTGACCCAGGCCCAAAGAAATACCTGGTCTGCCCATTTAAAAACAAAACAACACCGTTTGAATTAGATATATCTGAGCCGTTCAGTGTTTAAATCCAACGGCCATAGATCAGCCTTTCATTAAACCAAACGACACCGTATAGGTGTCAAATAATCTCAACCGCCGGTTTAGTTAATCCAAGGGTCGAGATTAAACCATCATATAGGCCATACGTTGTCGTTTCAGAGCTCGATAGATCTGAGCCGTTAATACACTTAATCCAACGGTCCAAAATATTAGTACCCCTTTTAATATGATGTATACCTATACCCTCATTCATTTCGTCTTCTTCCCCATCTAAACACAAACCCTAGCCGCCCCCCCTTTCTCTCAATCTTGCCGGAACTCTCACCGGCGGGAAACAACACCCTCTCCGTTGCCCTCACCATTAACACCAAAAAGAGCCCTGAGCCTCCTCTCCTTATCCCCATAATTAGTTTTCCTCAAACCAGGCTAGAACTTCTCGAATATCAGTTTAAGTGTCGCCGGAACCCTACTCCGGCGAACACAATTTTTGCCTCTGCCTTCACCCTTAACACCATAAAAAGCCCTTAGCCTCCTTATTACACCCCTTCAATCCGTTTGTCTCAAATAAAGCTTTAACCCTTCGAATCTTGAAAAATAGGTCGCCGGAACCCTACTCCGGTGAACGACCTTTCACCCAAATCTCACCAAAACCCTACCAGAGACACCTTTTAACACCCTTAGCCCTGTTCTAAAACCTTCAACCCTTAAAACCCACTGAAAAGGTTCAAACTAAGATTCAAAAGTCTGCCGGAGACCCAAGAGTCCAAGAAAATGATATCCAAGACTCTTAAAGTCCTGGAAAGCATTCAACTAAAAAAAAGAAAGAAGAAAAAAAAAAAGAAGAAAAGAAAACAAGAAAGCTAAGTTTCCTGTTTCCTTTCTATTTTTGTTTCTGTTTACTTGCATGAATGTGATTTTCTTTTTGTTTCTGATTCTTGATAAAAAATGATATAGTTCTTTAGGTTTTTTAATTTCTATTCGTTAAAATAGTTGATAACTTGATTAGTAATTAGGGTTGAATAGTCTGATTTTTTATTGTTTGATTGGTTTCTGAATTTTGTTAATCGATTAGTATAAGTCTGATTACTTAGGTTTGATTTGGTTATAATTGTCAATTGACAGTTAATAATTAGTTAGTTTAGATAAATTTTGATTAGTTCTGATAATTAGTTAAGGTTTATGATTCTGATTATCAGAGTAATTTTGTTCTGAGTATTTTAATAAAGGCAATTGGTTATAGCTGGGGTTAAAGGGCAGTACGGGTGAAGGGCAATTAGGATTGGGAATTGGGGTTAGTTTGGGAAATACTATTTGGTTCAAATGTAAAAATCCTAAGGGGGTAAGGTTAGAGTTGGGAATACTAAATGGCCTAATTGTAAAATACCTAGGGGATTAAGGGCATTTCAGGTATAATAAAAGGGTAGTGCAGTGAATACCAATTAGAAGTGGGGGTAGAAAGGTAAACACAAAGGAAAAGAACATTCTAGATGGGGAAAAGAGGAAATTATGTGTTAATAAAGGGGTTAGAACAGATTAGTTAATAAAAGAACAAGGGGTTAAAATGAAATAAAGAGAGGGACTAACAAGGTAAATCTGAAATTCAAATCTCCCTCCCTTATACTCTATAAATAGGCCTCATGAGCCTTCCTTTTGAGAGTTTTTTTTTTTTGGGGAAGTTTTGGAGAATTTTAGAAAAATCTGATATACACTACATAGTTTTTCCGCCATTTTTTTATCTAGATCTCTCAACAATTCCTGTTAAAAATCCAAAAATACCAAAAACAGTTAGAATTCTACTGATACATTGAATTCCGAGGGTTATTTGAAGATTATTTTGACTTGTTTGTTCATCGAGATATAAGTTCTCTAAAGTGTATTGTTTCTACTGGTTCATTCTGCTTCTGCTGGGTTTATTCTCGTTGATATCCAAAGTTGTGCATCGTTTGCTGTTATATTGCCATTGTTGATCCTCTTTTCATCAATCAAAGTAGATTGTCATTGAATTTTTTCGTTCTATTCCAGGTACATCTCTATTATCTGAAGCTGTAAATGCGAATTGAAGAAAAAATGAAACTTAGTTTACTGATTATCTTTTCATTTTTATCAATGTAGAATTTAGTTAAAATATGTATTCGTTAGGAATAGTCTGGTTTTTAATTAAATTTGGACTGGACTTTACTTTTTGAACTCTATTTTCTGGTTAGATCTAGTATTAGTATTCTTAGGTTGTACAATCATAATAATAAATAGGATTGCAGATTAAAAAAAATCAGTAGAGCAAAAGTTAGAAATAATAGCTGAATTCAGACTTTATGTTATAACTCTAAAATCATGAACATCTATAGCGTTTTTTCTGAAATAATAGATCTGTTTAGACGCATGATTAGTTAAAAATTGCAAATCCATAACTATTCTAATTGGAAACTAAATATGAATAACATCTGTCAATTTGATATTACTTTTGAAATAATGTCATAAGTCTGAAATAGTTTGACTATGATCACAAATAGTTTAGTTTGAAGTAATTAATGTTAGAAATAACTTCAAACATTTAGTAGAACAGTACTCGTGACATAATAATAAGTCTGTTTGGATTCCGAAATTTCATCTCATTAGATCCAATTCTGTACATAAATTTGAATTAAAATAAAGGAAAGTTTCTTATAGTTAAGTATATAATTGTCCTGAATTTGAACTTGAATTGTAATAATCTAAAAATGAAATAATAGAAATATCTTCTGCTGCGAGTTAGTTTGAGAAAAGGTCCAAACGAAAGGCCCAAATTCAATAAATGTTAAGATTATACATGGGCCTGTATCATATAGTATAAAATACACTGGTTTGGGCCATTAGTAGATTATTTACGCGAATGGCCTGAATTTGAGCTTCAGTAGATTTAAATTGGACTGGATATTGATATATGGGCTGAAGTCAAGCCCAATATGAAATAAGCCTAGACTCTTATGAGTTTGTGGCCCAAAATGCCAAATTATTAGGTAATGATAAACAATTAAGATTTTTCCTTTGTTATTAGAGACAAAATACATAGAAAATATAGTATACTTTAGATATGACCTTAATAAAATGAGATGAGCCTCACCGCATTAAATACAAAATTGCGGGGCCCTCAAATAAATTGTTATGAAAATCTTAGATTTGGAAGGACCGTTTAGCAAATTTCACGGTCTTTCCCAAAGTTAACAAGACGTAGATACTTTAGGCACGCTTTGTAATAATATTAACTTCTTAATACGGGTGCACATTTATGTGACCCAAATTCAAGTCTCAACGAAGTCGAAATGTGTTAAAAGCCACGGGCGTAATGGTACGGCGTGGTCCGAGATATATTTTCGCGACGTTGTAATTCTTTGTAAAATTAAATAATAAATCGGAATATTAATAAATGCACATAAAATGAAACATATATAGAAATCAGATAAAAACAAATACAATAGTTGAGCGACCGTGCTAGAACCACAGAATTCGGGAGTGCCTAACACCTTCTCCCGGATTAACAGAATTCCTTAACCGGATTTCTAGTTCGCAGACTGTAACAGAGTCAAACTTTCCTTGGTTCGGGATTCAACCTGTGACTTGGGACACCATTAATCTCCCAAGTGGCGACTCTGAAACTAAATAAATAAATCCCGTTCCGACTGTCCTTAAATTGGAAAAACTCCTTCCTTTTTTATTATATCCCTTCCCGGGGTGTAGTAATTAGTCTCTTCCAAGTAAGGTAAGAAAAAGGAGGTGTGACAACACCCTCGGTATCCTCATCACTGAACGAGATCGATCTTTCTAGGGCGTAGTCTCGAGTTCATTTTTCTCTTTTGATAGAAACTTTGGTATGTTTAATCATTGGCGCTCGTGGAACATCTACTACTCCAATAATCAGGTTAATCACATGTTGAGGTTCTTCCTGCTCGATTTGTTTTCTGGTGTCCCTATTTCTAAAATGGTTTTTGGTCTGTTCACTTAAGAATTTTAAAGATGCCCATTGTTTAATAGACGAGCCACTTCTTCCCTTAACTGTCTACAATCCTTGGTTCTGTGACCGTGAGTACTGTGGTATTTATATATCAAGTTGTGATCCCTCTGTACGGGATCGGACTAGAGTGGCCTTGGCCACTTGGTCTCCTTAATGCAACCGATGGCTAACAATATACTCGGTGCATCAACATTGAAGTTATATTCTGATAGTCTCGGGGATCTCTGCCCCTGAATGATCTGTCAAAATTGTTAGGTATTATCATATCTGCTGGATCAGACAGATCCAATGGTCCCCATATCTTCCCAGAATTACTTTTCTTAAATGTGTAATACCTCAATTTATCAGGACCGTTGATCAAACGATCCAACGGCCCAGATCCTTTCCCTTGACTTTAACCTCAGAGATGACCTCCCTCCCCTTCTCAAAACCCTAAATCATTTCTCTGATATTCAGCCACCCTTCTTTCCTTTTTTGTCTTCTTTCCTCTAAAATCGCCATAGCAAATCAGTCAACAAACCTTGCACAAATCTGTGCAAGGTCATAAAACCCTATCATATCATCCTCTCCTACTTCATTATCCACGAATTCTGCTGACTTTCCTCTTTTGTTCACCAAATCAGAAATGCCAGTACCTGACTCTTTGAAATCGAAACACCATTTCATTGTCCCTTCAAATCAACTCACAAATTTATCTCTTTTGTTCCTAGGAGATAAGGCCGGTAATCTCAATTTTTCATTCTCGTTGTCAAGATTCAAAAGACCCAATTTGAAACCCTAGACCTAGCTGATGAATTTTTATTTCATTTGGTTCACTTATCTGAAAAATCGGGGCATTCGTGTGCGTGATTCAGATTTAATCATGAATATTTTGTACCCAAAGGTCAAACACAATGACCTCTGGGTTTTTGGATTTTCCATTGCTCATTTGCCTTCAGTGATCGATTGTTCTCCACTTAGATAAACTCAAGTTGCCCTCTATCTCTTGATTTTCTGTCGATTTGCTCGCATCATCAACTCTTCGTCACTCTCCAATGTCCTAGTTTGAATACTGAAACCCTTGGGCCTTAAATGTCACTATAATAGGGGTCTTCAATGCTCTCACCTAACATGAATGAACATACACAACCAAAAAACACACTAAGCACACAAATAGAAAACACTAAGAAAATTAGGGTTTCTGGTCTTAAGTCTCTTACTGTTTTCTTATCTTTTGCCAAGTTCTTTGTTGGTTCGAGCTTGAAGGTTATAGGATCTTGAGTAACAAAAGAATTTGTTTGGTCTATTGCCCTTAAGAAGGTTAAAATCTTTCTCTCCCTTTTATTTTGTTCATCTCACTGAATGATCTATATATGCCGAGCTAAGTTTTGTAGATTATAATTACTTTGTATGTGTTTGACATGTTTGATATTTATACTTTGTTAGTTTTATGGCCTTTATGGTCAGCTTATTGTGTTATAGTTCTTTAAAATGATAATCGGTTAAGTCATTGATAATTATTGATCTTTGTTCTAAGTTTTCCTATAGTCTCCATGCCTAAATTCTTATATGTTTATGTTCAATATAAACTTCATAATTCTCAGTGACTTACAGTAAACTCATCTCTTTTTTGTTGCAATTCTATAATTTTGTGAGTTTTGGAAGCTGAGTTTACTACCTGATAGTTATGACTGAAATGAGACCTGAACTAAGATGACTTATACTCCCTTACTTCTTAACCTTAAGTTTGAACTTAAAATGTCTAAATACTTTCTTCCCTGCCTGTGTTTATTAAATTATTTCTGAGTTACCACTATAGTCTTTACTCTGTTTGATTATTATCATTATTAAACCTATCATGTTCATATTTTCCCTTCACTAATGATACTGTTGTGATCTCCAAATCTTCATATTATACCGTACATCCTATTTGATTTATGGTCGAGTTCATTATTTGGTAAGCTTAACCAGTATACATCTGAAAGTTTACCGAGTCTATATCACTAAGCTAAGGTGAAAGAATTTAAGTGATTAGATACTTTCCTTCTCGACATTTGTATCTACTAACTCTAAAGGTGGTATCTGGGCTATCATTATCATCTTCTCATGATCATACTCAACTATTGTATATATTTATAGGAAGCTGTCTTATTTGCATCAAACTATCCCATTCTCATGAATATTTGTTGTATATATTCTGTTAAAGTTAATCTATCTTCCTCTTCACATGCAAGTCCTAATTTTGTATGGATAAAGTCAACTGGTAATTACTGCATAACTAAGTTTGTTTTCCCCCATGATTAGTTGAGATCTTCATATACATGTGTAATTCAAGACTTGTGTATTACATCTCTCTAATTAATCTCTTTGAGCAACTATTGATCCTGTAAAGCCTGCATGTATCTATTATTAACTTATCTACCATGAATAAAGGACTTAGACACTATATTATAATCAAGTGACCCTTTTAGGAGTTGTAGCATGATCACTTCATACCTATATGTTGAACTAGATTTATGTTTGAGTTTGAACTTATTTGATGCAAATTTTTCCATCTCCTTTGTTTACCAACATGTTGATTTGGTTGTGTAATTGGTTCCGTAATGTGCAAATTTCCCTACTTATATGAGGTCACTGTCTCACTCACCCTACCTATGTGTATTTGATTTAATGTTGCTAGCCTCCTTGCTGAACTCTGTAATACCACGATCTTGAGTTATGCTAAGTCCTTCTCCTTATTGTTAACCTGAAGTTGAACTTGACTCTCAAATCTTGTGAAGTCTATTTATTGATATTATCTGAACATAATGACCTGCTAATACTGTTAGAAGCATGACTCTATTGAGACCTTAGGGATCCTATGTTTGAAATCTGTGATTTGGCAATCATGCTGAGGGTTTAACCTTATTCCTGATCCCCTTGATAACAATGGTTGGCCATGACTGTTTATCTTAATCGGTTTGGTTGATCTTTTAGATGTTAAGTAATATTATTAATATGTGCATGTGTTAACAATAAATTAAGTAGTTTACAGCCAATCTACTAAGGCAGGGGATCTGCATCTCTTGTGATGCTGTCTATATGAGTTGTTGCATGCTCACTTTCTTTTCAAAATATGTTGTTTCTTCAATGACTTACTTTTGTAGCAGTATGACATGAGACTCTTGTTTCTCATTCATATGCGTTCTCAAATCAGCCCTCCCCCTTTAGGATTACTTTATATGTTCCTTATTTAGTATCAAAGTAATCTGTATTTTCTTGTGTTATTTCATTAAGAGGAAAGTATATATTTTGTGATAGATAATACTTTAGTATTTAGTTTGCATTGGAAGGGCATCATTGGCACTTATACCCGTAAAGAAAATATGTCGACAGTGATTAAGGGTATGTGGGAGTGGAGTTCAACTTTACGTCGGGCTATCCTTCCCAGCACAAGCATTTACCTGGGCCTTGAGTCTCTTGGGAACTTTCAAGTTTTGGGAGATCCAAAGGGAGCATCGACCTTAAGTGGGGCTCCCTCCTTAGCTCTTAATTCCTTGACTCATCCAGTTCTTTAAGTGTTTAGTATATAATGACAACAAAAGATTTCCAATGAGAATAATTTGCTAAGTAAAGCCATCCCATTAATATATAGTTTCCTCTACCAAATTAATCTTATTCTTACTTCAGTTATCTGTTTGTGTATTTGTCATGTACATCAAAGTATGATATGTAGTTAGAATATGCTAAATATATTGAATGTGTGTCTAATGACTTTCTTATTTCTTTTAGCATGTACATCTGTTTGAACCTTTGAGTTCCTGATGAACTCAGGCCTAGCTCTAGCCTTATTGCCTTTCGTCGAGGAGCCTAAAGTCTGCTGTATTCAGGCTTCTTTACTGCTGGGCCTACCTTCTTGAAGCCCAATCATAGAGTCCAGTCCTCTTTCCCTCAAGTCTTTATCGTTATTTATTATCTCGTTAGTGCAGTTCACTGTTTCTGTCAGTTTAAAATTAATGTTAGTTATATCTGTTATGTCTTTATTGTTATTTTATTTCTTATGTATATAACACTCATATATTAAATTACATGATTTTCTTTTATGCTTTAGCATCATATAGGGCTTTAAACAATATAGGATTTAAAAGGGAAATTAGTTAGAAGTAGATGAACTCACTAATTATAATCTGCTCGCAAATTATTGTCTCTTTCCCTCACTTTTCTTTCCTGCAAAGATTTTGAAAAAATCCAAAGCTTAGCAAAACAGCAGCTCTATTTCAAAAGGAGAAATCAGATCTCAATTCCACATTCAAAAAGGAAAAAATCAGAATTTCAAGAATTGTCGCCCTTAAGGAATTCACGGCAAATAACCTCTTCTTGGAAAACCCTCCGAATCTAAGGTAATTAGGCTCCCTCTCTTACAAAAATCCCTTTAGCATTATTGATGATAGGCTATAATAACATATTTTAGTCGATTATTACGCTCTAATTTACTGCACTTTAGTTGAGTTTGCATTTTAATCGCTAGTGTTTTGCACTAACGGTGTGTTTTATGCCTTGTAGGAGTGATTTCGAGCTATATAGATGTTATGGAATGAATTCAAGTGATTTGGAGCTTTGAATTCTGAGTAAAAGCTCAATAATTTAAGTCGGGATCATATTCGAGGATCAACGGATGATAAAACAACAAAACGAAAACTCGAGGAGGCATATTATGCACTGTTTAGTAAAATAGACATAACCTATTGTTCAGAACTCTATTTGGGCTCCACAGTATATGGTTGGAAATCTAATTCAAAGTGCTACAACTTTCATGTTTTACATTTTTCTAAATTCCAAACGGAACAGGGTGAAAATGCGGTCGAATCCACGACCGCAGAAATGACCGCGGCAGAAAATCAGAGACCATGTTTGGCCGCGGTCCTACCGGTTTTGGCCACGGCCACGCCTCTCTAGGCGTCAAAAAGAGTCTTATTTCATCCGGGACAAGGTTATTTCGACCCTACACTATTCCAACTTGAATAAAAGGCGTCCTAAACCTATTTGGAAGAGGAGGGAATATATTTTGGACAAAAATTAGACCTAAGGAGGCAAGAGACACTACTTTAGGGTTAGACAACACCCTTGGAGGCAAGAACACATTGGGAGCAAGGCGGAGAATTTTTCTACGAGTTTTTCCTTCCTTTTCCTATTTTTCATTGTTGGTTATGACTTTTAGTATTGTAGTTTTACATACTATTATGAATAGTTAATTTGTTATCTAGAGTTTCGATAGAACCTTTTTGTAGGATAAATTCTTGTTATATTTTTATATATTTGAGCCATAGCTTTTCTCTATTTGTTCAACTACATTTATATTCTAGTTGATTAAAGAGCTCTCAATTAGCTGTGCCTATTTAGTATGCATAACTCGGGAGAGAGTGTATATTTAGGTAATTGTTGAATAACACCACTCCCAGAGTATATGAGGGATCAATAACCGAGGGTTTAAAGGTGAGATTAGGGATAACGAAGCCTTGGGTGCGATCTGAAGTGAGCTGTATTAAAAGCCAGCTAGCGTAGCTCGGGAGAGTGCGTATAGTAAATTGTTGTAATTACTCGGAAGAGATTTACGGTAATAAGAGTGCTCATGATTGGTAGAGAATACTTAGGCGAAATTATAGAAGATATCGCGGGAAGGATTCCGACAATTGGGAAAATCATAACTCTAGACCTCCTTAATCTTGTTTCTAACCCTTAGTATATTTAGTTGTTAATTTTGTAGTTTAATTTGTTAGTTAATTATTTAAACACAATAATCTTAATATCTATAAGTTAGGAATTGTTCAAGCTTGTCTTCTTGGTGATAGTGAACAGCTGTAGCTAAACTTAGTTCTCTGTGGGATTCGACTCCGGACTTGTAAACCGGATTATATTTGCAACGACGTATTATCCTTTTTATAAGGCATAATTGGGCGTGATCAATTATATAAATATTCATCCCCCAACTTAAAGTATATTCATAACTCAATCTCTCTTGTAAACTTATACCAATTTCAAAGATCTCATATTCCTTTATCAATAGCACACTTAGGTATACAGTAAGAAACACTCCCGATCACTAATAAAAGCAGTTCATAAATAATCGATCTCAAACTTAGTCTAAATCTTATAGAGTCACCTCAGGTAGATTCTAAGGGGTGCCTAACACTTTTCCCTTAGAAGAACAAGAACTCTTACCCATAATCTCACCGGTTAGTAGACTAATAATAAAATATGACTTAGTAATTAAATACGTAACCTAGTATACCTTTAAATACTAAATGACGACTCTGTTTTATCAACAACAGAGGAACCACAAGTTGAATCTTATCTTAACTAGTGCAAAATAGGGTTCAACGGTTTGGATCTGTGGTTCCGTTGTATTTGGGGATATCGAACATACGGAACCTTTTCTGAATTGGCTTTGGTGTCGCCCTTGGGGAAAAAAGTTTCTGAATAAACTTCTTGGAATCTGGTCATTCAATATCGGAGGCGCTACTGAGATTTGATCTACCCTCGAATTGTAAGTCCACACTTTTATGTCATTCACCTATATCTTCTATTCGCCCAATTCCACCTGTTTTGTCAGTAATTCGAGCATTTTTATCACATCGAAAGATTCCCTGGGTCCGTAGCCGTCTGGTTCTGCAACAATCCATTCTTCTCTCCAAGTATCTTCTCTAACCGTTCGGGCTCAACCGCGTGATTTTGACTATGCAATTATGCTATTTCCACCTCCCGAGCTTATAATGTCTCAAAAATCAAATGTTAGCTAACCCGATCACCTCTCCCTTCAGGTGCTTCTCAAGCCGATGGCCAGGGTGCTCTGTGAATATTGTTTTTGGGATCAGTCGGTAGGTTGATATTGATAGTAACTTGTGAATTGGCATTGACTGTGTCAGCAATTGGAATACCGTCAGGGTCAACATGGGGAACGGTATTGCTCGGTACCACGCTATTATTTTCACTATGGTGGCCTGACTCGCGTCAACATTCAAGTGAGCTTACTGAGAACTTGACATTTTTAATAATTCTGAAATCAAACTTCGAAGAGCAAAAGTAAAATAGGGTGTGTTATAAAGATTCGTATTAAATCACCACTATTATCCTTAGCCCCACGTTGGATACCAAACTGCAAACCTTTAAAATGAGTAATAATTAAATTTATAAGAGATTTAAATGATACATGATTTAATCTAACACGAAAGATCTAAGAACAAAAAATAATTAAATTAAAGGAAAACAAGGAGATCACACCAAGTGTGACAAAAAATTTATCTTGGCGTTATGTTGGAATGCTAGAAATCGGTTCCAATCGAGCCCTCCAGATAAGATCAGTTGCAACTAAAGAAAATGAACAGCTGAAGAACATTTTGAATAATAGCTAGAAGACAAAAGTAAACTTTATTGTTTTGATATGTATGCCAACAGTTGTAAAAAAATGAAAAGATTTTTTTCTTTATGTAGTAGGGGAGTTTCAATTCTAGTACAAGTCTAAATAAGGTAAAAATTCTTTTTCTCTAGTAAAACACGATCCACAATTGATATCGGGCATGATCCGCACCGAAATATTTGGATTATGGCGGATATTTTGGCTCCTCGTTCATCCTCTCTAGTCGTCTACCCTTTAACCTTAATTCTTTTGTTTTGCATGAGCTCGATTCTTTCCATATTTAGCCATGCCCGATTCTTGACGTGTCATTTGTGCCCCCAGGCTCTGATATGTGGGTGCCCACGGCTTTACCTGAGCTATCATCGAACCACGTTGTCTTTCATTTCTTTATCAGAAAATCCGAGAAAAAGAACACAATTATATAGATGAAGGTTCACATTCCTCCAAATGCCATCCTTCTCCCATTTTTGGAAGGGAAATAAAAAACAAATTATGAGGATAGTTAGACTTCATTGGAAATTTGCATTTTTGTAGTAGTGGGAGTTTAAGAAAAATAGAA
Organism: Nicotiana glauca; assembly: GCA_026770625.1. Lineage (NCBI taxonomy): Eukaryota > Viridiplantae > Streptophyta > Magnoliopsida > Solanales > Solanaceae > Nicotiana > Nicotiana glauca. The sequence goes on along the minus strand of MU748317.1, from coordinate 52,798 downwards.
CGATTTTTAAAATTTGTCACATAAAATAAGCTATAGGTATCATATCGCTATAAATTATCTTATTAAGGATAAATGAGAAGTTTAAAGCTAAATTATCTTTAAATACGGAAAGGTATTATTTTTTTAAGATAAACTAAAAAAGAAAGTGCATCACAAAAATTGAGATGGATGAGAATAATATTTATTTAGCAAACAATAATAATGACGCAATGGACAATCTAAAATGCTCATGCATTCCTTCCACCTACCCTATACCTTTCCTCAAACACATAAGAGGAGCAATTTGGAAATGAAGACAAAATTATAGTAATTGGTAACATGTATATTGAGGAATATTTCATCGCATAAGTAAAGGATCTTGTTATCCTAGAGAGAGAATGAGTGATCTCTCACTACAACAACAACCCATTCCCCACAACCATATTCCTCCAAAACCACCTGACAAATTCAACTCAACACCAATAAACACCCCATCATACAAGGAAACTCTCCTAAAGGAGGAGTTCATCATCAACAATTATGACAACCTAATAGCTGATAAATCGACTTCCCAGGCTATGGAGATACCACAAACAGAAATGGACATCACACAACCAATGAAGAAAGTAACTACCTTGAAGCAAATAAATCTAACTGCTGAGGACATTAACCATATGTACAGCCCTTGGAAGTTCTCAATTATCATTAAGCTCATAGGCAAAAGGCTGGTGCATCACTACCTCAAAAAAAACTACAAGACCTATGGAAAATCAATGAGAATTTCCCTCTCATTGATCTTGGAGAGGACTACTATACAGTTAAGCTAGCCAAGGAAGAAAACATGATCAAAATTCTACAAAACGGGCCTTGGTTTGTTAATGGTTTTTTTCTCTCTGTTCAAAAATGGGTACCTAATTTTGTAGCCAAAAAAGCTTGCCAAAGCTTTACAGCAATATGGGTTCGTCTGCCCCAATTACCCACGGAGTTCTACGATGGAATCATCCTATCAAGAATTGGAAACTCCATTGGAAAATTACTCAAAGTTGACGCATGCACCTCAACTACGCTAAGGGGACGATATGCTAGATTATGTGTGGAGCTACCCCTAGACCAACCAATGCAAAATTTTATCCTAATAGGGAAACACAAACAACTAATTGTATACGAGGGAAATGACATCCTATGCAAATTATGTGACAAGCTAGGACACACAAGCCTGCACTGCCAGAATAACAGCCCACCAATCACAACCATGAGAGACAATAAAGTCATGGATTCACCAATCCAAAGCAAGTAGTAGGAAGGGGAATGGATGACAGTTTCTTTCCCAAGGAGAGGTAAGGTAAAGATGGCCAATGAACGTGCCCATAAACCTGGTGCAAATCTCTCACTAGGTATTAATGTCCGTTTGTTTGATACAACGCCAGGTAAGTATCTCAATACTCAACACTTAAGTTATGTCAATAAATAGATTTTAATCAAGTCTTCAAACACTCAACCTAATGAGCTAAAATCTGGCGTTAACAACGAAAAAAATCACTCCCCTAATGACCAAATGCTCGAACAAAATGATGAAGGTACAAGTAGTCTAACAAAACCAGGAAAACATCACATGGTTTTGGAAAATTCAGAAAAAAAGAAAAATATAAAATCTATTATTTTGCATGAGAAGCAAGCAGCTGGCCAAGTGACAAATGTCACAAACGTTGCACAATTTCCAGTCACAATTAGTGCTAACAATAACTTGCTTAATGAAATGAAAATGGATATAAGTACTAATGCAACCGATCAGAAAGCAAAAGAAGCAATCAACAAACATATAAAACTTACTAACCTAATTAATAACCATGATAATACTAATTGCATGTATGCATGCCCCAACCCCCATGACCAATCAAACAAGAAACACTTGGAGGACAAGTGTGGACAAGTGGCTAGGGGCATATCTATGCAGGATATAGATATAAACTACATGCATAACTCTGCCAACAAGATGCAAATAGAGTCAATTAGGGATCCCACCAATCCCCTTAATACCACCCTACCTATAAACACCATAACTCCAAAAGATGGCCAGAACTCCACTCACTCTAAGAAGGAGATACCATTTACTACAACTTATACACATATCTCGCAACTCCAACATGAACAATCTGCCAAATCTACCACCCCAAATCCAATAAAATCCAGTGATCTATGCACAACCACCAAGTCCACCAAATCACATTCCACAATCATGGATAGAACTAGGGCTACAGGGTCATGCAGTGAACTTCAACATAGAGATCAATGGGCAGGAATCAATATTGATAATCCAAAATACCCATTTCTTAGCCCAACTGATCTCAGAAGGGATGAATCTAGCCATGAACAATTATGTCAATCAAATGTGGATGAACAATATCCTACAACCTTTAGCTTCATCAATGAATCCAAACCTTGTGAACAACATGTAACAAATGTGGAATGTCCCTCACCACCCAAACCAACAGATTCTCCAAAATCCACCACTAAACCTACCTTTTTTTTTTGCTCCGGAGGACCTCATGATACTAAAACCAGTATTCACATAATGGAAAGCCCAGGCAGTACCCAACCAACAAGACCCACAACCATATCCAATGGACAAGCAAGCACCACCACTGAACATGCCAAACCAACAAGGAATTCAAGAGGAAGGAGAGGAGCTGTAAAACTTACCATACTTGGGGGAGCCGCAGTAGCCTTTCAAGCCTAAACGAAGTAAAAATACTAATATTCAGGGAGATTCTAGACAGAAAATCTATCTTCAGTTGCCCAGCAATACTGTTCAAATGCTCACTGGACATTCGACCACCACTGGACCCAACTGTGGGCAAGAATATGGTGATCATGGTCCCCTCTCTAAATGTGATGCAGAACAACCCCCCCCCCCAATAATAACCCCATGTATCAACCAAACAATATTGTAGTCTGGAATGTGAGAGGTGATAATAATGCAAACTTCACTAGGAACTTTAGAGAGCTAATGGATACCCATAGGCCTTGTTTGGTTGCACTCCTAGAAACAAAAATGGACAGCCATATTTCAACCCTAGAGGCTTTTAGCTTTACAGAAATGATCGGGTTTCCTTCAGTAGGACAGAGTGGTGGCTTTGTTATCCTGTGGAACAACGAAGTGGTAACTGTCAACAACTTCACTAGGAATGGGCAGGCTATTCATGCAATGATCGAGGTAAAACCAAAAGCCTTAACTTGGTTATTTAGTGAAATTTATGCTAGCAATGATGTTTATAATAGATGCATGTTATGAGATAACCTTAGAACTATTTATGACAAGTATAAAGGACCCTAGTTGGTAGGAGGGGATTTCAACAAAGTGATTAACATATCTGATAAGTTCGGGGGTAGAAAAATGAACCAGAATAGAGCTAAATCCTTTATAAGTTGTCTAGATTATTGTAATCTAGTAGACTTTGGATTTAAGGGATGTAAGTATACATGGTCTAAACATCTTAAGAAAAAAATGGCTTGATCATGAAAATATTAGATAAGATTTACACTAATGATAGTTGGTTACAAGTCTATACAAATGTTACCATAACTCACCTCCCAAAAATGCACTCGGATCACAAACCTATTCTTGTTAACCTTAATAATAGAATAAATTCAGTTAGGGATAGGCCATTCCGTCCAGAAACTTATTAGTGTACGCATCCGGATTTTAACCGCCTCGTCTCAAATAACTGGGAAAATAAAGATTTACTAGGGCGTAATGAAAGCTTCAAGGATAAAGTGATAGAATGGAAAAACCAAACGTTTGGTAATATATTTGCTAGAAAAAGGAAACTATTAAAAAGGTTAGATGGGATCCAAAATTCTATAAACTATCAGACTAGTAAATTCCTCCAAGACCTAGAAAATAAGCTTGTTGATGAGTATAACACTATCCTAAAATTGGAAGAGGATTATTGAAAAATTAGGTCTAGAGTTAATTGGTTGAACGAAGGGGATGCCAATACTAAGTTTTTTCATATAAAAGCTACTAATAGGAGACGGAGAAATAATGTTGTTTTCTTCAAAGATGACTCAGGACACTGGATTAAAGACCCGACCTCCATAATGGAACATGTCACAAATTATTTTAAGCAATTACTCACAACTTCTTATAACTAGACTAATCTTATCAATGATAATACCACAAATTTTGTAAAATATGACCTATCAATCCTGGATAGGCCCCTTACCAATCAAGAAATCAGAAGATCAGTGTTTTCCTTTAAGCCCTACAAGGTACCGGGGCTTGATGGCCTTCATCCATTTTTTTTTCCAAAAATTCTGGCATATTTTAGGAAGCAAGGTTATAAATCTATGCCATACCATCTTTAACACCTCAAACATATCTTCGGAGGTGAACCAAACGTATATTTGCCTAATTTCAAAAATCAATAATGCTAACACACTGAAGAACTTTAGACCTATAAGTTTGTGCAATATGATTTACAAGATTATCACCAAAATAATTGCAAATAGGGTCAGGCGTTTTCTTAATCAATTAATCAATATAGAACAAGCCAGCTTCATAAAAGGAAGGGGAACAAGTGACAATGCTATCATAATACAAGAAGTCATTAGGAATTTTAATCGTTTCAAAGGCAAAGAAAAAATTATCCTGAAGCTTGATCTAGAAAAAGCGTTCGATAAGCTGGAATGGTCATATATTTATCGAACAATAATATTTTTTAATTTCCCCAGGAACATTAGTAATCTAATTCTCAACTGTGTTACCACGAGCTCAATTTTAATCCTTGTCAATGGTAACAAAACCAATGAATTCACACCCACTAGGAGGATTAGACAAGGGGACCCTCTGTCCCTATATCTATTCATACTATGCATGGATACGCTTTCAAAAAACATCAACCATGAAGTAGATATTAGGAATTGGGTGCCTATTAAAATGAATCCTAAGACACCACCCATCTCGCACTTATTTTTTGCAAATGACATGACATTAATGGGTGAGACTAATCAAAAAACTCTTAGGACTATTACCAAATGCATGGATGATTTTAGCAGATTATCTGGCCTAATAATTAATAAGGCTAAGTCCAAAATAGTTCTGTCTAGAAATTGTACAAGTCAAACTAGGGAAATGGTTGCTACCATACTTGGGATAGTTGTTAGTAATACATTTGGAAGCTACTTGAGTTTTCCAATACTTAATAACATCCCTAGGCATAAAGATTACCAACCTCTACTAGACAAGATGAGGGCTATATTAAATAATTGGAATGCCAAATGGCTAAGTATGGCGGGGAGGTGCACACTAATAAAATCTACCCTAAACACTTTGCCTAACCGCCTAATTCAAATAAGTCTGCTTCCCAGCAAAACTCTTCTAGAGATAGACAATATTCAGAGGGACTTCCTTTGGGGTACTACAAGGGAAAAAAAGAAAATTCACTTAATTGGATGGGAAACAGTCACCAAAAATAAATCAAATGGTGGACTAGGTATTAAGAAGGTCAATTCTAAAAATGAGGCACTACTGATAGGTTTGGCATGGAGAATTCTCACTAATACCAACTCTCTATGGGCTAAGGTGTTAATTAGTATCTATGGAAAACAAAAAAGAACCATTGGTTCATCGATTACTTGGATAAGTTTAATAATTGGCTGGAGTATTTGCAATAAAGGCATTAGATGGCCAGTAGATAATTAGTCCCGTATGAACATATGGGATACAAACTAGATTCCTAATTTCAATAGCTTACGAAGTATCATTTTAGGACCTCTTAATAAAGGGGAGGAAACACTACATATAAAAGATACATGTGGTAGACAAGAGTGGAACTTAGAAAAATTATCCTTCAATCTACCCAACACCATTACAAACTGCATAAACACTATCACTTGTACCCCACATATAGCTAACCAAACATTACTGAATTGGAGTATTAATCCTAGTGGCACGTTAACAACTTCCTCTACCTATAAGCTAATAGATAGCAAAATCCAAACTCAATCTACCAATTGGATTTGGGAGTTACAGTGTCCCAGCAAGATTAAAATGTTCATCTGGAAACTCTTCCATATGAGATTACCCACTAGGAGCTACCTTTCCAAGATAGGCATCAATATTAATATGTCCTATATGTAAAAATAACACCGAGTCTATGTACCACATTTTCTGGGAATGCCCCATAGCTAGGACATTATGGAAAAACCTAGGGGTAACAATTAATAATAACGGAGGCACAAATGAATGGCTGATCTCTTTAATTAACACATCTCCAAGAATTGTTTTAAGATATATAACTTGGCAACAATTGCTTCCTTTTGCATTATGGGGGATTTGGAATAATAGAAATTATAATAACGTTAACAACCAATCGGCCCCTATAAATTTGGAAAAAATAATGGCCTACACAAATGAATACTTTTTTTTTATCAAATAAAAACTCTTTTGACAACAAGGTTATGTAACTCAAGGTCAAATGGGAAAGACCAACAAAAGGATGACTCAAAGCAAACACTGATGGAGCTTTCAACAACATCAACATGGAAGGGGGGATTAGTGGAGTTCGTGATTCCAAAGGAAGGTGGAACATAGGATTTTCAATGAAAGTCCATGCAAGCTCACCAATGCAGACGGAACTCCAAGCCCTTATGCATGCACTGCAAATAATCATTAGGGAACATATGTTCCCTATAGAAATCAAAACTGATGCCACGGAGATCATTAGCATTATCAACAAAGATTATTCTACTAACAATGAGTTATGTCATATATGCAAGTTATTGGTGGAGGAGGCATCCCGGAAGGGGAGGATATTATTCAAGCATAGCTTCAGAGAAGGAAATATGGTAGCTCATATTTTGGCAAAAGAAGCATTGCAGAGAACTAGCTTTAATAGATTATGTAATTTTTTTAAGCCACCTGATTTTGTTATGGATATATATGATAAAGATCGGGAAGTATATGTGTATGCTAGATCTTGTTCTAGCAAACACTGTGAAACCTTGATCAAATTAGGGAACAATAGTGCCCTACAAGGCGTAATGTTAGGTTATGATGATGCATGTACTAAGAACAATATTAGGAGGCCTTAGCCTATATATATATATATATATATAGATATATATGGGGCCTGCATTATAGTGGCCCTTTCAGTAAGGAAGATATCTGCGTCTCAGATTCGGACATAATCTTCACATCACAGTTAAACCACCTTTGCTGAACATGTTTCCATTTACTTGCATAAACATTAATAATCCAACCTACAATAAAACAATTAAAACTTACCCTGATTTAATTAAGTACCTTCTCAAGTCTCAAGAAACGAAAAACCCCTAACAAGACAATAGAATTTCCAATAACTTAAATAATGCAGCTGTAATAAAGTACTATAGTCTCAGCTCTAACCAGAGACATTAACAAAAAAGTAACACTTAATTAGATTCTTTCTTTTGTTTTTATTTGTTTGTCAATTGGCATTTAGGGTATTTGATGAAATCCCATTGCCGTTTGCATTCTGATTAGTACTCATCTACCAAGTGATATAACTAAACTCATCTACCAAGTGATATAACTATATATCACAATATACCAAACAATCGTAATCTCCAACTATCTTGTGTTCACTTACTAATTTAATATTAACTTGTAAACAGTCACTTTCCTTTAGCAAATTTTGTTTCTTTTCAAAAGTTATGAATTTTTTACTTTGGTTTTAATAGGAGTATTCATTATGGGAAAGATGAAAGAATTTGAGCCTACGTACTGTTACGCAGCGCCTTCCTGAGATTCCTTGGAAAAGCAATATAAGGCTAAGTAACTGATGTCAGTGCAGTTGCTGTCCGCCAACTGAGGTCCCCTCCGTGCGCTAGACTAGATTGTCAGTGCCGCACGGGAAAACCAATATCGAGAGCAATTGAGAGAATAGAAAATGAGAATTTAGAATGAAAGAAAGCTGGATTGTATTAATGAAAGCTATTACAGAAAAGCAAGGCGGTATCGAGGGGGAAAGACACCAGTACAGAGAATTGTTGCTTGCTAGTAAGTTTTGATTGCTTGATCCCCCCTAATAATGCTTAAAAAAAATAAACCAAAGCTACACGTCTAGACTTGAAAAAGCTGGAGAAACATAATGTAAGTGCATGAAATAAAGCTACTCTATATTTACAATGGAAAGGACTTAGTTTCTATGAAGCAGGGAGAGGTCCCTTTGTTAGCAGCAGCGTCTTTGGCATCAGGGTCTGCACGCGTGGCATTGTTGGAATCTGCCTGCGGCTGGGCACTGGCGAGCGGTATCGGTGGAGAAAAAGAGGCACCGACGCGCTTGTCACTTGGTGCATCCAAGACCACGGGGCCGTCCGTGGCACTAGGCGTTGGGAGGTTTGCTAGGACGCCTCGGGGCACGCCCAAGGGGTCATAGGGCATGGCTGGAAATCCGCTCATGAAATTCTCCCCCACCTGAGTTGGCGACGTCCTCGGCGCCTTACTTGCAAAATAATCTTCAAAGAGGCTCTTGTAGGCTTTGAGGTTTGTTACCCTCTCCCAAGTATTCTCTTCTGCATCACAGCCTTGACGTTTCACCAAGAATTCTTGGTGATCTTTCCTTGAGGCATGAATCACTCTATCATCAAGGATAGCTTCAGCGCGCCTTTATCCGATTGAATTGGGACCTCGAATACTAGGTATTGCAAGCTGGCTTCTTGAAGGATCCTTCGTGTCTTCTTGAAAAGGTTTCAGGAGACTGACATGGAAGACTGGATGAATTTTCCACCAAGCTGGGGTATCCACCCGGTATGCAACTTTCCCAATGTGCCTCTCAATGGACAAAGGTCCAATATATTTTTGCAATAGGCGAGATTCATGGACTCCCGCAAATAAGTACCGCTTTGGAATTTTGACCATCACTTTGTCTCCTACTTGATATTCAACAAAGCGACGATTCTGATCAGCATGCCTCTTCATCCGCTTCTGCACTTTGACAAGATAGCTCCGCACTATCTCTAGATTCCACTTCCACTCTTTTGAGAAGCTAGTAGTTCGAGGAGACTTAGCCGTGTTTGGTGCATTCACAGTGTGTGGGAGTAGCGGTTGTTGTCCGGTAATAATTTCAAAAGCGCTTTTGTTTGTACTAGAGCTCTTTTGTGAATTGAAACACAGTTGAGCAACATCCAGAAGATTCACCCAATTGTTCTGCGATCCGATTACAAAGTGGTGGAGATATTCCTCCAATATACCATTGAACCGCTCCGTCTGGCCATCAGATTGCGGATGAAAATTTGAGCTGTGACTCAACTTTGACCCTAGGCACTTAAAAAGTTAGGTCCAAAAGTTGCTGGTGAAGCGTGAGTCGCGATCACTAATAGTGTCTTTGGGCAGACCCCAATATTTTATGACATGAGAGAAGAAGAGTCGAGCTATATCTTTTGCTGATATATATTGTGGGGCTGCAATAAAGGTGGCATACTTGGAAAACCAGTCTACCACAACCAAGATAGTTGTGAGATCTTCGACCTTGGGCAATCCGGTGATGAAATCCAGAGAAACACTTTTCCAAGGTCTCTTTGGGACAGCTAGTGGTTCCAAGAGTCCCGCTTGTGTCAAGCGGTCTGACTTGTCTTTCTGGCATACTAGGAAAGTCTTCACATACTGAGCGACATCATCGTCCATTTGAGGCCAATAATAGGCACGACGAAGTAACGCCATGGTGCGTTCTTCACCGGGATGGCCATCTCACAGAGTATAATGACATTCCCCAAGAAGAGTTCTCTGCAGATCTCCTCCTTTTAGAACATAAATTCGGTTCCCTTTGACTTTCAGAAAACTATCTTCCACGTAGAACTGGCAAGACTTGCCCTGTCCTACCAAATCAACCAAATACCGAGCAGCGGGATCCTTTGTGAGTAGATCCTGTATCTGGTCCCTAATGGAAGTGGCTACTTCGCTCCCCTTTAGGGTGGCGAGTAGGCACACCAATGCTAGGTCAGCTCTCCGACTGAGTGCATCAGCAACATGATTGGTCTTTCCACTGCGGTACTCTAGGTTGAAGTGGAATTCGGCTAGGAGTTCCTGCCACCTGGCCTGTCAACCATTCAACTTTGGATGGTTCATGAAATGGCTGACCGTTGTGTTGTCTGTCTTGACCACGAACGGGGTTCCCAGCAGATAATGCCTCCAAAAGCGCAAGCAATGGACGACAGCCAATAATTCTTTCTCATGGGCTGCATAGCGCCGCTCCGCATCCTTCAGCTTCCGACTCTCATATGCTACAGGGTGCCCTTCTTGCATCAAGACCCCACCAAGAGCGTAGTCAGATGCATCTGTTTGTACCTCGAACGGCTTGGCCAAATCAGGGAGAGCCAAGACGGGACTACTAGATATAATCGTCTTTAATGCATTGAAGGCCTCCGCTCTCCTTGGTCCCCAATCCCAAGGTGTGACCTTCTTGAGGAGTTATGTCAATGGCACGGCGATAAGGGAGTAGTTCTTCACAAACCGCCGGTAGAAGTTGCATAGGCTAAGGAACGCCCTCAAGGTGTGGACATCCTTTGGCTCCGGCCAGTCTATGATGGCCTGAATCTTCTATTGGTCCATCTTGATGCGTCCTTCCTCAATGACATGTCCAAGGAAGTCAATTTGCTTCTGAGCAAAGGAGCATTGGGACAGCTTGGCATATAGCTCATGCTCCCGCAAACGAGCTAGGGCCTTCCGCAAATGCACTAGGTGTTCTCCCAATGTTTGGCTATATACCACAATGTCATCCAAGTAGACCACCACAAATTCGTCAATGTACTCTCGGAAGACTTGGTTTATCAAGGTGCAAAATGTGGCTGGAGCATTTGTCAAGCCGAACGGCATGACCAGGAAGTCGTACGACCCATATCTTGTTACATAGGTCATCTTGTGCTTATCACCCTCTACTATCCGAACTTGCCAATAACCTGCCTTGAGGTCTATCTTGGTAAACATCGTCGCACCACCCAGTCTATCAAACAAGTCTGCCATCAAAGGAATAGGGTACTTGTTCTTTACTGTGATTTTGTTTAGAGCTCGATAATCCACACAGAGTCGTAGGCTGCTATCATGTTTCTTTTGGAATAGCACAGGGGACCTATATGGGGACTTTAAGGGTACAATGATCCCTGTATCTAGCATTTCTGTCAATTGTCTTCGGAGCTCGGTGAGTTTGGGTTGTGACATTCTGTAAGGCGCTCGGGCAGGTGGCTTCGCGCCCGGCACCAACTCAATCTCATGGTCCACAGTGCGCCTAGGCGGGAGCTGCTTTGGCATGTCTTGTGGCATGACATCTTCAAACTCCAGTAGTAACTCCTTCACAGGTTCCGGTATGAGACCCGATGAGCGTTCTATGTCTTCAATGCAGAGGGTTACCAGGAACGTAGGCTCATTCCTTTTGACCCCCTTCTTCCGCTGCATGGCCGAGATGTTCTAAACGACCATCTTCTTGGGAAGGCACGGGATCATACAGGGCTTGGCCCCATTGGCTCCCATCATCAGTAGCATGTCTGCAAATGGTACAGGCATTGTGTTGGTTTGCCTTAGGAATTCCAGTCCAACAATCAGCTCAAAGTCATCTATGATCACCACTCGCAGGTTGAATTTTCCTTCGTAGGGGCCAAGCTTCACCGATACCTCTTTGGCTATTCCACCCACTGGTTGGGGAGGTGAGTTGATAGCCTTGACACTGCCTTTACCTTTCCCCACAACTAGTCCAAGGCGCTCCACCTAAGTCGAGGCTAAGTAGTTGTGGGTAGCACCCGTGTCTATCATAGCCCGAATGGGCTTTCCATTTACCTTCATCTCGACGAACATTAAGGTCCTCTCTTGTTTAGGAGGAGTCTCTTCATCCGCCTTCTTTTTCCCTTTCTTCATGACTAGACGTGGGTCCTTCTTCTTACGGATGCCAGCACTGGTCTATGCTAATGCCTTAGAGATGGAACCTACAATTGCATTGAAGGCACCTATTGGCTCAGTCTGGTCCAGATTGTCTGAGTCGTCATCTGTCCCATCATCAATAGCTTGATGGGCATTCATCTATGCATGTGGGCATTCGTTGTTCTAATGTGGTCCGCCGCAATGATAGTAGCCTGAAGGAGGCTTTCTTCCCCAGTCATTGTTGTTTGAAGCCGCAATGTTGCTGCTTGAGGAAGGAGCTCTAGATTTGTTTGAGTTCCGATCTCCTCCACTTTTGCTAGGAACACCATTGTTAGGCTGGCCCCCCTTGAAACCTGCTCGGGCAGGCGGCTGAGGCATGTCCTTTCAAGCTTCCATTTGATAGTCCCCAAGGTATTCAGCTGCTTGGATTGCCTTGGGAAGGGTATCTACCCTTTGTCTCTGTAGCTCCACGTGGGCATAAGGTTTCAACCCTTACATGAAGGTGAAGAGTTTGTCCTTGTCTCCCATGTCGCGTATGCTTATCATGAGTGCGGAGAATTCTCGCACATAGTCCCGCGCTGATTTTGTCTGGCGGAGCTCCCATAGTTTTCTCCTAGCATTGTATTCAACATTCTCGAGGAAGAACTGTAGGTGTATGGCTGCCTTCACCCGCCACCAGAGTTTAGCATCACCCTGAAGATACATGGAAGCAGTTGCCACCTTCTTAGCTTCCTCCAGATCCCCAACAGTATCAAAATATTGTTCGACATCAAAGATGAAGTTTTCCACTTCCTTGGCATTCCTAGTTCCACTGTATTTCTTTGGCTCAGGAATTTTCAGTTTCTTTGTCGCGGAAGCGAAATACACAACACATCCGACTTGGTTCCCACCTCCTCGGAGTAGGCCCTGTAAAGTAGCGTTAACAACATTGAGATGGTCTGTCAATTTGTCAATAGTTTATTGCATGGCAGTCACCTTTTCTGCCTCTTGTGCCCTGTAGGCTAAATCCTCGGTGTGTTCCTGTTGGAGCGCCTCGAATTTCTATTTCGGCTGCCTCTGTGGCTGCCGTCTGCCGGTCTCCCTCGGAGTCGCAATTGATGTTTTCAACGACAACTTCGACCTGAAGCACCCTACGGTCCAGGTCGTCCAACCTTTGCAGTAGGCTGGTTGTTCGTTCAGGCACCGTATCCACAATAGGCCGCAATACCTAACTGTCCCTTCGAAGCCGCAATGCGGTCCCCATGATTCATCATGGTCAGAAATGGTGGTAATGTCAATATGTTCCCTCGTCTGATGTCGAGCCTATGCTCTGATACCAACTGTTATGCAGCGCCTTCCTGAGATTCCTTGGAAGAGCAACGTAAGGCTAAGCAACTGATGTCAGTGCAGTTGCTGTCCGCCAACTGAGGTCCCTTCCGTGCGCTAGACTAGATTGTCAGTGCCACACGGGAAAACCAATATCGAGAGCAATTGAGAGAACAGAAAATGAGAATTTAGAATGAAAGAAAGCTCAATTGCATTAATGAAAGCTATTACAGAAAAGCAAGGCGGTGTCGAGGGGGAGAGACACCAGTACAGAGAATTGTTGCTTGCTAGTAAGTTTTGATTGCTTGATCCCCCCTAATAATTCTTAAAAAAAATAAACCAAAGCTACACGTCTAGACTTGAAAAAGCTGGAGAAACATAATGTAAGTTCATCAAATAAAGCTACTCTATATTTACAATGGAAAGGACTTAGTTTCTATGAAGCAGGGAGAGGTCCCTTTGTCAGCAGCAGCGTCTTTGGCATCAGGGTTTGTACGAGCGGCGTTGTCTGCACGTGCGGCGTTATCTGCGCGTGCGGCATTATTGGAATCTACTTGCGACTGGGCGCTGGCGAGGGATATCAGAGAGGCGACAGAGGCACCTGCGCGCTTGTCACTTGGCGCGGCCAAAACCACAGGGCCGTCCGTGGTGCTAGGCATTGGGAGCCTTGCTAGGACGCCACGGGGCGCGCCCAAGAGGTCATGAGGCATGGCTGGAAAGCTGCTCATGACGTTACGTATATCAGCGCGTTACACTAGAACAGTACTTGTGCTGGACGCCATGTAAGTCTTTGACCATCCTTTTACTCCAGCTTGTTTTCACTCTCCATAGCTAGCTCTCTACGCTTGCTTTATCTTGTCAAATTATTTATAATCATCCAGAATTCATAATTCACTACCTCAATCAATCCAGATTCATATCTCGTTTAGAACCCAATATTTAAGGAGGAAGTATTAGGACCGAACAAATCACAAATTAGATGTCATGCGAAAGCTAGTAAAACGATACTTGAACGACGATAAATCCAACAACAAAAGAGAAATATACGAAAAGAGACACAAATATTTAATGCGGTTCGGTCAACTGACCTATGTCCACGGCGGAGATGAGCAATCCACTATATAAAAAGAGAGTACAAAATATCGAGAACAACCTCCCGAAGAGGCAAACACAAGTGACACACTAACACTTGTCCCATAAAGTTCTCTCCTTAAACAAGATTCTCAAACCCCAATTAGCTACATTGTGGATGCTAGTGAATGAGAAGGAAGGATCCTCAATTAATAGAAGTCTAAATCTTTTCCTACAAGAAAAATGACTAGCCAAATGTGGGAGATTTATAATTTCTTTCTAAAAGAAGGAAAACCGAATTTAAAAATATGTTGCCCTTTCTTTCAACTGATAGGAAAATAAAATATGGTGAGAAAATTAGGATAACACCGAACAGGAAGCGCTCCCTATCGTAAGTTTTTCCATGCTCAGGGCGGAGGAATCTCGTTTCCCCCACGGCCCACCACGCCCTTGGTGGTTGTTTCTCCTTGTCATAGTCATTATTATCAAGTATCAAGGTGATTGGAAGTGAGCCTAATCGCTACAAGCACAGCTTCAAATGAAGGAAATAAAAGCCATTGTTTTCTGGTTAATGAGACTTCTTCTAGTGTTTATTAACAGTAATTTGATACTTCTACTAGTAGTATATATAAAAGACAACCAAAAAGGTCTATAATGGAGTTCGAAACATTTCTAATGCCTTTTTTGACACAAAACACATCTTTACTACTAAAAACAAAGTTACATAAATACCTAAAATGCAGTACTATATTGCGAATTAGTTTAATGGAAATTTAGTCGTTAAAGTAATTCGCAGTATAGTACTGCGTATTATTAAAAAATAATTTTTTTAAGGAATTCACAGTACAATAATGCGAATTACTTAAACGCAGTATAGCACTGTGTTTCACTCTGATTTTTGGGCCCACCAATAATTAACTGACATAACAATAATTCAAATACATAAAACGTGGTATTGTACTGCATTTTACATAAAAATAATTTTGTACCCCAAGCTTCGACTTGCCTTATTTAAAGGTGTTTCAATTTTATGAAAATTCATTCAATACAAACTTCAAACTTCCGTTCATACTGCTCTCTTCTTCTTATCAATCATTTTTTTATAATGTCTGAAGAGATAAAAATAAGGGTTTCATTATATTGGTGGTGAAGTTGTGCTGGAGAATAACTCTGTGAGGTATAGCTCACCTCCACGGTGTCATGTTAAATTGCCGCTTACTATGGAGTATGATAAATTGGTTTTGTTGTTATTTAAAAAAAAAGAGTGTGAGGAAGCGTTCGGTTAACCTTAAAGTAACCGGTAGATTTCCGTATTCAGTGACTCCATAGGGGTTTGCTTATTATTCTGAGTTTAACATCGAGGATGATGAAACTTTTAGAGATTTTTTGCAAATTTCGGATGAATACATAGTATGTCAAGGTGGAAGACGTTCCAAATAATGAGGGCGTGCATAGTAGGGATAACTCCCAGTCATCGGGTGATTATTCTGGAGCAGTTTTTGCCGTACAGATTGCTGATGAAAGAGCTTGCCTTGATTGAATCTTGTCACCACCGGTAAATGAGCAGCCATAAAATAATTTTTCGACTTTATATAATCCATAAGACAACTGGTAAACTTCAATTTTACTACGCTTTAGCGATGTTTATTTTATATTTTAATTGGATTTGTATTAACACTTATATTTTTCATAGGGGGTACCGTCCGGATATGAATTTTACAAGTTATGACCCCGTCTCTAGTTGGAATATGCGTAGTTCTGGAGTATTGGAGCACGGTGGTCCATTAGGGATTCATCACCAACAAGAAAATATCCATCATGAAACGACAAGACAATACGACTTGTAAGTAAAGTGATATAGCTATGTATAAAGTATTTATGTAGTTGGGTAACTTATCATTTTGTTCTTTTTGTGCAGTGAAAACGAGCTTCTTGATATTCCTGACCTCACACAATTTCCCATAGATGACGTATTGACCCATGATTTGGCTGATGCGGAGAGTCAGGAAGATGATAGTGATTATGACAGCAATGAGGATGAATCTAGGGATGACACACCCTTCCATGATGAGGTTGATGATGAGGCGGACGTGAATGTTGAACCTGAGCTGACAGGGGAGCATGTTCCTCCACCTCCCGCTAGACAAACAGTGTATGAGTCCCACATGCCATTTCATGTGCGGAATATTCCCTACCTTTGATAATTTGTCAAGTATGCCTAACGTGGATGCCCTCACAAGGGATGATGACGAAATTCAGTCAGCGATATGGGATGAGTCTAGACCAGCTGTTCTGACAAAGGGCATGTATTTATCCGATAAAGTTCGCCTAATTAGGGCTATAAAAATCTACAGTATAAGAGAGTGCCGTGAGATGATGGTAAGTGAGTCAACTACGGAGGTACACAAGGCTGTATATCTTAGAGACTTTATGGGTTGTCCCTGGATGTTGCATGCCAGTAAGAAGAAATCAGGTTTGTGGAAAGTGGGTAAATTTATTAGCGAGCACATATGTGAAATGAACACATTCAATGAGAATCACTTCAACTTGGATGTGGACTTGATTTCTTTTGTCTTGATCCATATTTGGAAGTGCCCATTAAGTTCAAGATTAAAGAGTGTATTACAGCCGTCCACCAGGAGTATGGTTGTACTATAACCAAAAGAAAGGCATATCTCGGTCGCAAACGTGCCTTTGAACTTATTTATGGCAACTGGGATAAGTCTTTTTCAAATATGCCTAGGTACATGGCCGCACTGCAACACTTTAAATATTGTTGTTGAATAGAGGTATGAGCGGAGTCCAGACAGACCCGAATATATTTTCAACTATGCGTTCTGGTCATTTAAAGCAACAATTGATGGTTTTGTGCATTGTTGTCCTATAATTTTCATAGACGGTACTCATGCCTATGAAAAGTACGATATTAAGCTTTTGATTGCAGTTACAGTTTATGCCAACGGACAAATATTTTCCACTAGTTTTTGCCATATGTGACAACGAAAGCGAAGAGACGTGGATGCTTTTTTTGAACCACTTGAAGTAGCATGTTATCAAACAACGTTCAGGTATTTGTCTAATATCTGATCGACATGATGGTATCTTAAGTTCTGTTCGTCACTTGCCAGAATGGCAGGAACCATATGCATACAACCGTTACTGTGTGAGGCACCTAAAGGCCAATTTCTAGAAGAAATATCCTGACAAGGCCTTGCATGACTTAATGTGGATGGCTGCAACTGAGCACCAACAGTGAAAATTCACGAGGCACATGGAAATGATCCGGCAGATAGATCCACGAGCCTATACTTGGTTGATATGACATGAGCTTCACATGTGGACATTACATGCTGATGGCGGTAGACAGTGGGGAGCCCTCACTACAAACATGTCGGAGTCATTCAATGGCTTGTTGAAGTCTGTCCGTGGACTACCTGTCATTGCCATGGTTCGCATGACATTCAAACAGAGTGCGGAGAGGTTTGTTGAAAGGCATATAGCTGCATCGATAATAATAGACATGGGTGTTCAATTTATGCCAATACCTATGAGATGGATGAGAAAGGTCTAGGAGGCGAGTACAGTGGCATTCATTTTTTCAGCACGATCATGAATGGGGTATTTTTGAAGTTAAGACTGCTATCCGTGGACACCATGGGAATACTCTACAGACAGTGAATGAAAATAGAAGGTTATGTTCATGTGGAAAATGGACCATCTACCACATGTCGTACGCACATGCGTTGAAGTGCTTTCAACAAGTTGGATATGGGGCAACAAACTATATTAATAGGCAATACAGTGTTGTTGCATACATAGACACGTATAGTGGAAAGTTGCAGCCATTAAATGCTCAGCATTATTGGCCACCAGAACCTTTTAAGATGGTATGTAACAAGGACTATTTGCGCAAGCTGCAAGTGCAAAAGAGAATGCGTATACGGAACCAAATAGATGTTGGTGAAACCGTTTATGCGCATAAATGTGGCATATGCTCGCAAACAGGACACGACCATCATAAATGTCCTTCAGGTGGTGTACATGGCGGTGGTAATCCGACTCCTGGTGCAAGTTCGTCAAATGTACCCAACTATCAAGGATATCCCTAGTCTTTTGTTTTGGTATTTTTTTTGTATTACGTGTTTGTACTTATGTATGTTGCAATATGTATCAAATAAAATTATGTTCCACAATCTGGAATGAGCGAAGAAAAAGCTGTTTAATTGCAGAAAATGTAATATGTAAAGCATGGTTTGATAGTTCCATATAAAAACACAAGTACTTAAACTTAACTTCCACTTAAATTAAAATAAAATTTAGTACAACAAACAAGGAAAATATTACTACAGCACAAACACAAACATAGCAGGCCAACATAATAAAAATACATGAAATATAAAAAATACACTAAACACATACATGCTAATATTTAGTCCCGGTTGCCATTTATTCTCCGCTCCAACCACTTAAATCGTTCTTCCAGTTGTTCTTTTTCTTCTTCTACCTCTTTTAGTTTTGCCTTCACCTCCGTAAGTTCCCATTTGTATTTTTTTTACGTTCCTTTTGTGCTTTACAATTCCATTGTGCTTTTCATTTTTTTCTCCCACCTCCTTCAGTTTCGCCCTCATGTCTGCAATAATTATATTGCTTTCTCTTTCTTGTTCCCGTTGGCCTAAACACATATTATGAAGAAACTACAGTTGTTCTCTGTAGCATTCCTGATAACATGGTTCATCAACCCATTCCTCAAAATCACAAATAGGTTCGCCGGGAACCTTGTAAAACTAGTTCATACAGTGCCAGTAGCAGCGTCCAACTTCACCACCGTCCCAACAATTTTGCATCGAGCATCCATTTCCACAGTTGCACTTTGGTGGACGAAGAGGTTGAGCCATTTAATGAAATATTTGCTTTTAGTAAAAAAAAAACTTACTTTTAATGAAATATTTGCTTTTAGTAATTTTTGAGCACATGAAATAACTACAATAAGCTCGTTATTTATAGGCGAGACAAAATACATAAAGCATGGTATAGCACTATATTTTATGGAGTTGTCTTATCGTTCTGAAAAAGATGAAATCCATGTGAAAAAAGTTGCTTTATTGCAGAAAAATTTAATGCTTAAAGTGTGGTATAGTACTGCATTTTATGGAGTTGTCTTGTCGTTCTGAAAAAGATAAAAACCATGTGAAAAAAATTACTTTCTTGCAGAAAAATTTAATACTTAAAACGTGGTATAGTACTACGTTTTATGGAGTTGTCTTATCGTTCTGAAAAAGATAAAAACCATGTGAAAAAAGCTGCTTTCTTGCAGAAAAATTTAATACTTAAAGCGTGGTATAGTACTACGTTTTATGGAGTTGTCTTGTCGTTCTGAAAAAGATAAAAACCATGTGAAAAAAGCTGCTTTCTTGCAGAAAAATTTAATACTTAAAGTGTGGTATAGTACTACGTTTTATGGAGTTGTCTTGTTGTTCTGAAAAAGATGAAAACCATGTGAAAAAAAAACTGCTTTCTTGCAGAAAAATTTAATACTTAAAGCGAGGTATAATACTACATTTTATGGTTTTGTCTTGTCGTTCTGAAAAAGATGAAATCCATGTGAAAAAAGCTGCTTTCTTTATGTTTCCTCTGTGCAGTGATGATTTTAGTTCTACTGTTTGTTTTTGGGTTAGGTTTACAAGGTTTGTGTTTGTGTTGTACTGTTTAAGTAAAATTGCTGTTCAAACACAATTAAAATAAAATTGTTGTTAAAAGATAATTGTTACCATTATTAACACAAAGTAAAAACATAAGTAAATCAGTGAGTCCCGCAGCCTGTGTGCTTCAGTGCTGCTGCCGGCCTAAGTCGCATCCCCTGTCGCCTGGGTACACTATCTGGATCATCGTCATCAAGCCGCCTCTTTATATGAGGATGTGCAGCAGCATCGATACCACAACTGGCAGGATCGGAAGAATAGGCGGTCGGTCCGTCAGCAACCTACAAAACAAGTAGTAATCTTAGCATGTGAAAAAGTATATTTGTATTGTACGTGTTGAGTCAAAAAATATTTTCTCACCATGGTCTCGTCGGCCGCCTGGTATATGCATCTGTGGTGTCCTCATGAAAGCATGTAATAGCCTCAAAGATGGGCTGGGACGAAACGAAACCTTCATAAGAAAGTTAAAAATTAATTAATGTCATCTCATTAAAGAAAAGAAAACAAATTGAAATTTTAAAGTAATACAAACATACCTGCGCCTATGGTAGATCCGCATCAACCGCCGGGGATGAGGCATAACTCAACCTGCCCCCGCCATCTACGTCCCAGGTGGGCCGATCCTCAGCTGCGGTAGATGGGCATGCAAAGTATTGGTCTACATCCGGGTCGAATGTACCCGTGATCGACAATTCTCTTGACGGGTTGACCTGCGATGCTGGCAGAGATAGCTGAAGGTTGTACGATGGCATGCTGCTGGAAGGCTCATCTACCTAAGGTCTATAACCCGACAGATCATCTAAAAAATCCCCATCATGTCCCTCAACAGGTGGGCCAACAGGAGCCTCATAGCCCCCTTGCTAGGGACCACCTCCTCGCCGTCCCCCACGACCCCGTGGGGTACCCCTGCCTCGTGGGGCACCCCTCCCTTGTGCCCTAACCCTGCCTCGTGGGACACCCCTAATCCGATGGTAGTCCTCTGGCGCCGTATACTGAGCCTCGTGGTCCAACCTTATGGCATCCCTCGCCTGAAATAGGGTTCGACGAGCCACATGTGCCACCCGTCGGCCATAGTTAACGAGTGCAGCATTGTCGGCATGCTGCTGCATTTCTTGTCCCAACTGGTAGAGGTGATGATACCCAATAGCCTGTGAAATATTTAAAATATTAATTGAATAACGCTATATAATAAATATAAGATATTAATAAGCTACAAAAATATACCAGTGCCTCGTGCCTCCCTGCGTATGGTCTGTGGCGCTCGCCAAGTACATGAATGGGGTTCCCGGTCATCAGTCCGGTATGATGACGGTACCATGACGTATACAGATGAATAGTGGTCTCCTAGGTAAATGTAGGTGGTGGCGGAATACGGTGACCTCGCTCCTCCCAAATATTGACATGTTGCTCTAGTCATCCCATATATATATCGTCTACCCTGGCACGGTCGTCCCACTGATAGTGTGTAGCCACCCATCCAGGCTCCCCTGGTATAGGCTGGGGACGATGAAACTGGCGAAGCACACGCTCTGTGGCATGATACTCAACCATATCAAAAAAGATCATCGGGATGGAGGTGCTCCAAAGCAGTCGATCGACTGAGCAAATATCGGGCAGCTGAGCTAGCAACTCGTCGCTGTATGGCGTCCAGATGAACTACCAAATAATAACATAAAAGTGAGTATGCGCAACACAAATAAATTTAAAACAAGTAAGTGTAGGTACATATTTACCTGTCCGTCCACTAGCATATCTAACACATCCCTGATAAGGGGGAGATTATGATGAGCATCGCTCCCTCGGTAGTTCCCACGCTGGAGAATCCACCTAGAAGCTAGAGGGAGAAACGGATAAGCCTCACTGGGTGCAAGTGGTGGTAGAGGTGGCTGCAACGGCATGATCCGATGTCAGGCCCAAACCTAAGATAAAAGGTTGATGTAAAATTTATGAGTCATTTTGACCATATAGAATTCGGAGTAATGAATAGAGTATTCGAAAATGTTGTCACCTGTAGGAGGAGCAAAAAACCACATATGTCCACCGTTGGGCCCATGCTCGCCCGGCACATGCTACAGGTATGCGAGAATAGCAGCACCCTAGCTGTACTAGGGTAAATTATCCAGCGGTTGAAGATGATGGAGAAAGCGCATACTCACTTTAGCCCCCGAAGTATTCGGGAACAAGACACACCCGAAAAGCAGGTGCAGCGCGAACCGCGTGTACCTCTCAATATGGAGATCCTCCGTCTCGCCGGTAATGTCTGGGTGCAAAAATGCCATATGATTTCTGATGGCTGACAAAGCAACACGACTGCTCCCAGCGTTACCCTGAGGTCTATAACCAGTAAACTACCCCATCATATCCAAAAACTGCGCACGAGCTGTGGATCTAATGTACTGGGGCAGTGCCACGACCCGTCCATCTACGCGCAGCCCGTGCAAAACTTGAACATCCTTCAACGTGATGGTGGCCTCTCCAGTGGGCAAGTGAAAAGTCGGTTGCCACCGCTCTACTAAGGCCGTGATAAGAGACCAATCAAGTTGCATCCGTCTAAGCTCAAAAATCGTATAGAAACCCGTAGCCTGTAGGTGCACGACTACGTGAGCATGGAAAGGATGCTCCACGATGAACTCCCACAAATCTTCAGGTCTCCTAGGTAGAGAGCCTGCTCCGATAGCTGTCCCTCCCATAGAAAGGAGGACCTATGGTCGCCCTACAACACTAATAGCTGATCCTCGATAGGTCCAGGATGCGCAGGCGGAGGAAATGCCATGTCGTCTACGATAATTTAAACAAAATTAATTATGTGTGTTAGTTTATTAAATTAAATAATTTTTTTTTAACATTGGACTAAGTAATTATCTATGGGTTCGAGGCTCGATATTTGAGGTCCGGTAGCACCAAGCTATCCAAAATTATTATGTGTGTCATTTTCAATATTTTTTTAGAAATTTGTTAGTTTGATAAATTAAATTAAAATTTTTTGAATTGGACTTAATAATTATGTATGGCTTCCAGGCTCGATATTTGAGGCCCGGTAGCACCAAGCTATACTTAATTATTATGTGTGCCAATTTTAATATTTTTAAAATTTTGTTAGCTTAATAAATTAAATAATTAATATTGGACTGAATAATTATGTATGGTTTCTAGGCTCGATATTTTAGGCTCGGTTTCACCAAGTTATCCTTAATTATTATGCGTATGAATTTTAGTATGCGTATGAATTTTAGTTACTGATAGAATTTTGTTAGTTTAATGAATTAAATTAAAAATTATTGAATTGGACTGAATAATTATGTATGGGTTCCAAGCTCGATATTTGATGCCCGGTAGCACCAAGTTATCCTTAATTATTATGCGTGTCAATTTCAGCATTTTTACAATTTTGTTAATTTAATAAATTAAATAATTAATTATTGAATTGGACTGAGTAATTATCTACTAGTTCCGGGCTCGATATTTGAGTTTATTTGACAACATATATTAATTTATTACTTTTATAAGTTTATTTTTATAAATTAAATAATTAATTTTGTAAAGTGTTATTGGATAGAGTTTACAGTTACTACATACTTAAACTACAAAGGCTCTATATTTTACCACGCTAAAAGGCTCTTTATTTTATTACGCTAAAAGGTCACTATTACATATAAAAACAACAAACATAACATACAAATATGAACAACAAACTAAATAAATAATATTTACGTATTGTTTAATCAAATAAAAATATAACATTAACAATACAAATTATTTATTAAATTTTAATAATTTTTTGTCTCAAAGCTAATAAATCAACCTGGGTATAGATAAGATATAAATTTAAACACAAATATAACACAAATTAACATGAAAACATATTCAACAATACAAATATGCATGTACTATACGAGTTTCAACAACAACAACATAGAAATACCTCGATTTAATTTTTTTGAAATTGATTGAAATCAAATTTTTTCACTCGAATGAACGAATCCAAAGCTTCTCTAGTGTGCGGGACCTACACTCTTTGCTTTCTGGGTGACGGGTGGGGCCCAAAATTTTTTTTTAACTTTGACCGGGGAGGACCAGTAGTGGACTGGGTGCTCATTTTTTAATGGGGGAGGGAGGGGGGGATGAGGTCTGTCGTTGTCTTGGGGAAGAAGAAGGGATTTATTTTATTAAAGGAATTAGCAGTACTACACTACGAATTACTTAAATGCAGTTGTCACGACCCAAAGGGTCATCACCTGTTTTATCTTTTATTCCGTGCTTCGGAGGTCTTGAAAACCTCATTTTTACTTGACTCGATTTGCGTGCACAGTCCGGCGCGAAGCTGGAAAGCTTATATGTTAAATTCTGTGAAAATTTTCAAAATGTGGCTTTAAAATGATTAAAGTTGACTTGGGTCAATATTTTGGGTAAACGAACCCGGACCCAGACCCGGACCCGGACCCGTGATTGGACGGTCCCGGAGGTTCCGTAGAAAAATATGGGACTTGGGTGTATGCCCGGAATCGAAATTCGAGGTCCCGAGCTTGAGAAATAAATTTTTAAAAGAAATTATTTTTTTAAAATTTATATGGAAATTTGAAATGAAAATGGATTAGAAAGCATTTGTATCGGGCCCGTATTTTGGTTCCGGCGCTTGGTATAGGTCTTATATGTGGTTTAAGCGCTTCCTGTGAAATTTGGTTGAAATCGGACGTCATTTGACGTGTTTCGGACCTAAAACTCAAAAAAATAAAAGTTTATGAAGTTTGATAAAAAGGTGATGATTTTGAGGTTTGATTCCTCGTTTACGATGTTATTTTGGCGATTTAATCGCATGGTTAAGCTCGTAGGATGTTTTTGAGTTAGTGTGTGTGTTTGGTTAGGAGTCTCGAGGGCTTGGGAGTGTTTCGGAGGTGTTCGGGTTGGTTGAAACTTAGAAAACAAATTGCAGAAAATCACTGCTGCTGCACCATGTCTGGTGTAACTGCACCTGCAGTCCTTTGGCCGCAGATGCGGACTCGCAAGTGCGGACAGCGGGTCGCAGATGCGGTCTCCTTTGCAGATGTGGATTCCTCCCTCGCAGATGCGGTCTGCACAAGCGGATCCTTTCTTCGCAGGTGTGGCCCCAGAGGGGCCTAGTCATTTCCGCAGAAGCGCTTTTTTTTCCGCACGTGCGGTGGCGCAGGTGCGACCCCTGTACCGCAGATGCAAAAGTCGGGCAGTGAGTCTTTTTAAAAACATAACTTCAGCGATTTTCTTTCAAACTTTCTCAACAATTAGAAGACTAGGGCGATTTTCTCAAGGGATTTTCTTCTCAAATCACAAATAAGCACTTACTAACTGATTTCTTTCCATTATCTAGTGTTTTCATCAAATTTTTATCAATAATATTAGGGTTTTAATGGTAGAAAATTTGGTAAATGGGTAGATTTAGGGTTTTTCAATTTTCTTTGATTTAGACCTCGTTTTGGGGTCAAATTTGAAAATAAATTATATATCCGGGCTCGTGGGGGAATGGGTAACATGGAATTAGTTCGAACCTCGTATTTTGACCAAGCGGGCACGGGGTCGATTTTGGAATTTTTGGAAGAAAGGTTGGGAATCTATATTTAGGCATCGAATTTGATTTGATTAGCGATTATTAATATTGTTAGGTCATTATTTCATAGATTTGACTGAGTTGGAGCCTAATTCAAGGGGTAAAGCTATACTAGAGGCTTGAGTTGAGTTTGGAGCATTCGAGGTAAGTGTTTGATCTAACTTTGGCTTGAGGGAATAGGATTAGAGTATTACTTGATAATTGCTAAATGTTGAGTACGGTGTATAGGCATGGTGACGAGTATCTATCCACCATTGTCTAGCATGACCGTAAGTCCTTTCTTGTGCTTATTTGGGATTCTGTAGTGGATCTTCCTTGTTTAATTGATGGTTTCTATATAATGTGAAGAGTATGAAGAGAAAATATGATTTGTAAACTCCTTGGAGCATTGGCTCGAATTATGACATGGTTAAGAAGTAAGAAATGAACGAATGAGAAAGAGATGTAATTATTCTCTTGCCGGGACGTGTAAGTTATTGTTGTTGCTCCCTTATTGGGAATTAACTGTTTATTTGTATTCTCCCTTGCCGGGATAGTTGAATTGATACTTGTTTCCTTGCCGGAAAATCATTATATATTATGATAAGGGATCGTGTGGCACGCCGACCACTTATATATTATGAAATGGGATTGTGTGGCACATACCACATATATATTATGAAATGGGATCGTGTGGCACGTTGTCCACTTATATATCACGAATTGGGATAGTGTGGCATGCCGACCACATATATATTATGAAATGGGATCGTGTGGCACGCCGTCCACTTATATATCATGAACTGGGATCGTGTGGCACACCGACCATGTATTCTGTATTAGAAGAGATCAGTTGTAGAATTCCTTGTTTATTTCTACCGTTATATTTTATCTTTTGTCCCCAATAGCATGTTCCCCTCCTAATCTTAATTACTACTTTCTGCTGTTATTTTGTAGTACTTGTATATATATATTTGAACAGGTTGATTGGTAGTCCTGTCTAGCCTCGTCACTACTTCGCCGGGGTTAGGCCAGGCACTTACCAGCACATGAGGTCGGTTGTGCTGATGCTACACTCTTTGCATCTTTTTGCATAGATCACAGTGCCGGAGCAGGAGTTTTTGGACAGCAGTAGGAGCATCGGGAGCTGACTTTAGTCCAAAAATTCTCGAGGTAGCCTTGCTGACGTCCATGTGGACCGAATTCTCTCTTATCTTTGTTTTTCGTTTGATTTCCTTTGTATTGGATCAGACAGTACTGTATTTTCATTCATACTTTGTATTTAACATTCTTTAGAAGTTTGTGAGTTAGTGACACCAGATCTGGGTAGAGGTGTATTTGAGCTTCTGCACTTGGTTTTAGTTATTTATGTTTTGAGACTTCCGCCTTTATATTAATTGTCTCGCCTTTCTTTATATTGTTGATATTGTTAAGAGAAGTATTAAATTAATTGGCTTGTCTAGCTCCTATTAGTAGGCGCCATCACGACTCCCTATGGTGGGAAAAATTCGGGTCGTGACAAGTTGGTATTAGGGCTCTAGGCTACATAGGTCTCGCTACTCACGGACAAACTTGGTAGAGTTTGAGGAATCGGTACGGAGACGTCTATATTTATCCCCCAGAGGATATGGAGTTAGGAAAAATTTCACTTTTGTTCTTTCTTGTCATGCGATTCTGTTTCTCAAATACTGATTGTCTTTCTACTCTATTCTTTCGTAGATGGCAAGAACACGTGCTTCCTCTTCTACTGTGCAGCAGCCCGAACCCCCAACAGCAGTTCCTACGAACGGCAGAGGGCGAGGCCGAGGCCGTGCCAGAGGCCGAGGCAGGGGCAGAGCTCAACCTCGGGCAGCAGTCCCAGAGGTAGAGCCTCATATTGATTATGATGAGGAGGTTATAGCCCCAGTAGCTCTGGTAGGCCCAGCTCAGGTCCTAGGGGGGTTCATGGTCACCCCAGATCTTCAGGACGCTTTGGTCAGACTGGCAGGCTTTGTGGATAGCATCATTAGAGCGGGTTTGCTTCCAGTAGCACTAGCCACTTCTCAGGCCGGAGGAGGAGTTCAGACTCCTGCTACACGTACTCCGGAGCAGGTAGCTCCCTAGGCTCATGTTCCAGTGGTTCAGCCAGTTGTGGCAGTTCAGCCAGGTATATTGACCTAGGTCAGTGATGGAGCTGCTATGTCTTCAGATGCTTTGTGGAGGCATGATAGGTTCTCGAAGCTCTTCACCACCACATTTAGCGGTACTTCTTCAGAGGATCCACATGATTTCTTATTTAGCTTCCATGAGATCCTTCGAATTATGGGTATTGTGGAGACCAGTGGGGTCTACTTCGCCACCTTTTAACTAGCAGGATCCGCCAAGACTTGGTGGAGGGACAATTGTTTTTCCAGACCAGCAGGGTCGTCATCATTGACTTGGAACCAGTTTGCAGAGTTATTTTTGGAGAAGTTTCTCCCAGTTACTCAGCGAGAGGCTTTTCGCTTCGAGCGCCTCCAGCAGGGCTCTATGACACTCAGTATGAGACTTAATTCATTGATCTAGCACATCATGCTATTGTTATACTCCCCACAGAGCGAGAGAGGGTGTGGAGGTTTATTGATGGATTGATTCAGCCAAGCCATCTCAAGATGGCTATGGGAGCCGGGAGTGAGATTTTTTTTCAGGAGCCAGCCAACGCGGCCCGTAGAGTTGAGATGGCTATTGCACGAGGAGGTGGTCATGGTTCAGATAAGAGGCCCCATCATGCAGGTAGGTTCAGTGGTACCTTGTCTGGAGGTGGGGATTCTTATGTTAGAGGCCATCCTCCAAGGCCCTTTCAGTCAGCCCTACTGGTCTCTCACGGTACTTCGGGTGGTCGTGGCTCTCAGCCGCAGTCTTCTGACCAGCAGCTTTTTAGTTCACCATCAGCCTCTATCAGTGCACCACCACTCCGTTATTCTCAGCAGCCGAGGGTTTGTTACACGTGTGGTGACACGAGGCATATTGCCAGGTATTGCCCTCGAGCTTTTGATAGCTCTCAGCAGCAGGGTCCTCCTCCTATGATTCAGGCACCAGGTGATCCATAGGCCGCCCAGCCAGCTAGAGGCAGGGTTAGAGGCCATAGAGGTGGAGGTAGAGATCATAGAGGTGGAGCTCGGACCGCTAGAGGTAGAGGCCAACCAGCAGCCGATCATCCCAGAGATATGGTTCAGGGAGGTGGGGCCCAGCCTCGGTGTTATGCTCTTCCAGCCAGGCCAGAGGCTGAGTCTTCGGATATAGTTATTACATGTACTATTCCGATATGTGATAGGGATGCTTCAGTGCTATTTGACCCTAGGTCTACGTATTCATATGTGTCGTCCTATTTTGCACCCTACCTAGTTATGCCTAGTGATGTTTTTTGTATTCCTGTTTATGTATCTACACTGGTGGGTGATTCTATAGTTGTCGATCGGGTTCATCATTCCTGTGTGGTAGTGTTTGAGGGTCTTGAGACTCGTGTTGATTTATTTCTTTTAGACATGGTGGATTTTGACATTATATTAGGGATGGATTGGTTGTCCCCGTATCATGCTATCTTGGATTGTCACGCCAAGACCGTTACCTTGGCTTTGCCAGATTTGCCCTGATTGGAATGGAGAGGGACCCCAGGTCATGCCACCCGCAGTGTTATTTCATATGTGAAGGCTCGACTCATGGTCAAGAAGGGGTGTTTGGCTTATTTGGCGTATGTTCGCGATTCCAGCATAGAGGTCCCTTTTATTGATTTTGTTCCTAATGTTCTGGAGTTCCCCGAGGTTTTCCCTTCAGACCTGCCAGGTATGCTGCCCGACAAGGATATTGATTTTTGTATTGATCTGGCTCCGGGCACTCAGCCCATTTCTATCTCGTCGTATCGCATGGCCCCGCCAGAGTTGAAAGAGCTAAAGGACTAGTTCAGGATTTGCTAGAGAAGGGTTTCATTAGACCCAGTGTTTCTCCTTGGGGTGCACTGGTGTTATTTGTGAAGAAAAAGGATGGTTTGATGAGGATGTGCATTGATTACCGGCAATTGAACAAAGTGACGATAAAGAACAAGTATCCACTGCCATGATTGATGATTTGTTCGACCAGCTTCAGGGAGCAGAGGTGTTTTCAAAGATAGACTTGAGATCTAGCTACCACCAGCTGAGGATTAGGGCGTCTGATGTCCCTAAGATAGCATTCCGTACTTGGTATGGGCATTATGAGTTTTTGATCATGTCATTCGGGTTGACCAATGCCCCAGCAGCATTTGTGGAGTTGATGAATCGAGTGTTCAGGCCTTATTTAGACTTGTTTATGATAGTCTTTATTGATGACATTCTGGTGTACTCCCACAGCTAGGAGGAGCACGAGTAGCACCTCAGAGTGGTTCTTCAAACTCTGAAGGATAGTCAGTTATATGCTAAGTTCTCGAAGTGCGAGTTCTGGTTGAGTTCGGTTGCATTTTTGGGTCACGTCGTATCAGCAGAGGGTATTCAGGTGGACCCGAAGAAGATTGAGGTAGTCAAGAATTGGCCTCGACCGGCATCAACTATCGAGATTCAGAGTTTCTTGGGGTTAGCAGGTTATTACCGTCGGTTTATAGAGGGATTTTCATCTATAGCAGCCTCGATGAATAGATTGACCCAAAAGCGTGCCCAATTCAGATGGCCAGATGAGTGGGAGGTGAGCTTTCAGAAGCTCAAGACAGCTCTGACTACGGCATCGATATTGGTTTTGCTCACAGGCTCAGGGCCTTATATAGTTTATTGTGATGCTTCATGTATTGGGCTTGGTATAGTATTGATGCAGGATGGCAGAGTCATTGCTTATGCTTCGAGGCAGTTAAAGATCCACGAAAAGAATTATCCGGTTCATGATCTAGAGTTGGCAGCCATTGTTCATGCTTTGAAGATTTGGAGTCATTACCTATATGGTATGACGTGTGAGGTGTACACTGATCACAAGAGTCTTCAGTACTTGTTCAAGAAGAAGGAGTTGAACTTGAGGCAGAGGTGGTGGTTGGAGTTATTGAAGGGTTATGATATTTCTATTTTGCATCATCGAGGGAGAGCTAATGTGGTGGCCGACACATTGAGCAGGAAGTCCGCCAGCATAGGTAGTCTTGCTTATATTTCGGTTAGCCAGAGAACGCTTGCTTTGGATAGTTAGGCCTTGGCCAATCAATTTGTAAGGTTGGACATTTCTGAGCCTAGCAGAGTGTTAGCTTGCACGGTCGCTCGTTCTTCATTATTGGAGCGTATCCGTGATTGGCAGTTTGATGATCCCCATTTGTGTGTCCTGAGAGACACGGTGCGGCGTGGACGTGCCACGAAGGTGACCTTATATGATGATGATGATGTTTTGAGATTGAAGGGGCGAGTTTGTGTGCCCAATGTCGATGGGATTCGAGAGTTGATCTAAGCGGAGGCCCATAGTTCTCGGTATTCTATTCACTCGGGCGCCACGAAGATGTATCAGAACTTGCGGCAGCATTATTGGTGGCGTGGGATGAAGAAGGATATTGTTGCATATGCGGCTCGATGTTTGAACTGTCAGCAGGTTAAGTACGAGCATCAGAGGCCTGGAGGTTTGTTCTAGAGGATTGAGCTTCCCGAGTGGAAGTGGGAGAGGATTACCATGGATTTCGTTACCGAACTTCCGTTGACTCGGAAGAAGTTTGACGCGATATGGGTTATTGCTGATAGGCTGACCAAGTCAGTGCATTTCATTCCTGTGGAAGCCTCTTATTCATCCGAGATGTTAGCTGAGATTTATATCCGGGAGATTGTTCACCTTCATGGTGTGCCGGCACCTATCATTTTGGATCGGGGTACGCAGTTTACCTCGCATTTCTGGGGTGCAGTTTAGTGAGAGTTGGGTACGCGGGTTGAGTTGAGCATAATGTTTCATCCTTAGAAGGACGGTCAGTCTGAGCGGGCTATTCAGATTTTGGAGGATATGCTCCGAGCCCGTGTCATTGATTTTGGAGGCTCGTGGGACCAATTTTTGTCTTTAGCAGAGTTCGCCTACAACAACAGCTACCAGTCCAGCATTCAGATGGCTCCATATGAGGCATTGTATAGTAGGCGATGTCGGTCTCTAGTTGGGTGGTTTGATCTGTGAGAGGCTCGGTTATTGGGTACCGATTTAGTTCAGGAGGCCTTGGATAAGGTCAAGATCATTCTGGACAGGCTTCGTTCGGTTCAATCGCGGTGAAAGTGTTATGCAGATCGTAAGGTTCGGGATGTAGCTTTAATGGTTGGTGAGCGGGTCTTGCTTCGAGTGTCACCTATAAAGGGCATGATGAGATTTGGGAAGAAGGGAAAGCTTAGCCCTAGGTTCATTATTCCATTTGAGATTCTCGATCGTGTGGGAGAGGTGGCTTATAGACTTGCCTTATCACCCAACTTGTCAGCCGTGCATCCAGTATTTCATGTGTCTATGCTTCGGAGGTATCACGGCGATCCAGCTCACGTGTTAGATTTCAGCACTCTCCAGTTGGGCAAGGATCTATCTTATGAGGAGGAGCCGGTAGCAATTCTTGACCGGCAGGTTCGATAGTTGAGGTAGAAGAGTTTTCCTTCAGTGCGTGTCCAGTGGAGAGTTTAGCCACCTGAGGCATCGACCTGGGAGTCCGAGTCTGATATGCGGAGCCGTTATCCTCATCTATTTCCCGACTAAGGTACTTCTTTCTTTTGTCCGTTCGAGGACGAACGGTTGTTTTAGAGGTGGAGAATGTGACGACCCAAAGGGTCATCACCTATTTTCTTTTTTATTCCGTGCTTCCGAGGCCTTGAAAACCTCATTTTTACTTGCTTCGATTTGTGTGCACAGTCTGGGCACGTAGCCGAAAAGCTTATATGTTAAATTGTGTGAAAAATTTCAAAATGTGGCTTTAAAATGATTAAAGTTGACTTGGGTCAATATTTTGGGTAAACGAACCCGAACCCATGATTGGACGGTCCCGGAGGGTCCGTAGAAAAATATGGGACTCGGGCGTATGCCCGAAATCGAAATCCGAGGTCCCGAGCTTGAGAAATGAATTTTTAAAACAAATTGTTTTTCTAAAATTTGTTTGGAAATTTGAAATGAAAATGGTTCCGGCGCCCGGTACAGGTCTTATATGTGGTTTAAGCACTTCCTCTGAAATTTGGTTGAAATCGGATGTCATTTGACGTGTTTCGGACCTAAAACTCTAAAAAAATAAAAGTTTATGAAGTTTGATGAAAAAGTGATAATTTTGAGGTTTGATTCCTCGTTTATGATGTTATTTTGGCGATTTAATTGCATGGTTAAGTTCATAGGATGTTATTGAGTTAGTGTGTGTATTTTGTTAGGAGTCCCGAGGGCTCGGACGTGTTTTGGAGGTGTTCGGGATGGTTGAAACTTAGGAAACAAATTGCAGAAAATCACTGCTGTTGCACCATGTCTGGTGTAACCGCACCTGTGGTCCTTTGGCCGCAGATGCAGACTCGCAGGTGCGGACAGCGGATCGCAGATGCGGACAGTGGATCGCAGATACGGTCTCCTTCACAGATGCGGATTCCTCCCTCGCATATGCGGTCCGCTGAAGCGGATCCTTTCTTCATAGGTGCGGCCCCAGCGGGGCCTAGCCATTTCCGCAGAAGCGCCTTTCTTCCGCACGTGTGGTGGTGCAGGTGCGACCCCTGTACCGCAGATGCGAAAGTCGGGCAGTGAGTCTTTTTAAAAACATAACTTCAGCGATTTTCTTTCAAACTTTCTCAACAATTAAAAGAATAGGGCGATTTTCTCAAGGGATTTTCTTCTCAAATTACAAGTAAGCACTTACTAATTGATTTCTTTCTATTATCTAGTGTTTTCATCAACTTTTTATCAATAATCTTAGGGTTTTAATGGTTGAAAATTTGAGAAAGGGGTAGAGTTAGGGTTTTTCAATTTTCTTTGATTTAGACTTCGTTTTTAGGTTAAATTTGAAAACAAATTGTATATCCGGGCTCGTGGGGGAATGGGTAACATGGAATTGGTTCGAACCTCATGTCTTGACCAAGAGGGGGCTGGGGTTGATTTTGGAATTTTTGGAATAAAGGTTGGGAATCTATATTTAGGCATCGTGTTTGATTTGTTTAGCTATTATTAATATTGTTAGGTCATTTTTTCATAGATTTGACTGAGTTAGAGCCGAATTCAAGGGGTAAAGCTATACTAGAGGCTTGAGTTGTGTTTGGAGCATTCGGGGTAAGTGTTTGATCTAACTATGGCTTGAGGGAATAGGATTAGAGTATTACTTGCTAATTGCTAAATGTTGAGTACGGTGTATAGGCATGGTGACGGGTATCTATACATCGGTCTCTAGCATAACCGTGAGTCTTTTCTTGTGCTTATTTGGGATTCTGTAGTGGCTCTTCCTTGTTTAATTGGTGGTTTCTATATAATGTGAAGAGTATGAAGAGGAAATATGATTTGTAAACTCCTTGGAGCATTGGCTCGAATTATGACATGGTTAAGAAGTAAGAAATGAACGAAAGAGAAAGAGATATAATTATTCCCTTGCCGGGACATGTAAGTTATTGTTGTTTCTCCCTTGTTGGGAATTAACTGTTTATTTGTATTCTCCATTGCCGGGATAGTTGAATTGATACTTGTTCCCTTGGAGGAAAATCATTATATATTATGATATGGGATCGTGTGGCACCCGACCACTTATATATTATGAAATGGGATCGTGTGGCATGCCGACTACATATATATATTATGAAATGGGATCGTGTGGTACGCCGTCCACTTATATATCATGAACTGGGATCGTGTGGCACGCCGACCATAGATATATATATTATCAAATAGGATCGTGTGGCACGCCACGACCCAATAGCATGTTCCCCTCCTAGTCTTAATTATTACTTTTCACTGTTATTTTGTAGTACTTGTATGTGTATATATATATATATATATATATATATATATATATATATATATATATATATATATATATATATATATATATATATATACACACCTGCACAAGTTGATTGGTAGTCCTATCTAGCCTCGTCACTACTTCGCCCGGGTTAGGCCAGGCACTTACCAACACATGAGGTAGGTTGTGCTGATGCTATACTCTGTGCATCCTTTTGAATAGATCACACTACCGGAGTAGGAGTTATTGGACAGCAGTAGGAGCATCGGGAGTTGAATTCAGTCCAGAGATTCCCGAGGTAGCCTTGCTGACATCCGCATGGCCCGGAGTCTCTCTTACCTTTGTTTTTCGTTTGATTTTCTTTGTATCGGATCAGACAGTACTATATTTTTATTCAGACTTTGTACTTAGCGTTCTGTAGAAATTCGCGAGTTAGTGACACCAGATCTGGGTAGAGGTGTATTTGAGCTTCCGCACTTGGTTTCAGTTATTTATATTAATTGTCTCGTCTTTCTTTATATTGTTGATGTTGTTATGAGAAGTATTAAATTAATTGGCTTGCCAAGCTCCTATTAGTAGGCGCCATCACGACTCCCGATGGTGAGAAAAATCCGGGTCGTGACAGCAGTATAGTACTGCGAATTCCTTTAATAAAATAAAGCTAATCCCAAAAATTAGAGTGTACTCAATTCGCAGTATTGTACTGCAAATTCCTTAAAAAATAATTTTTTAATAATATGCAGTACTATACTGCGAATTACTTTAACGGCTAAATTTTCGTTAAAGTAATTCATAGTAAAGTATTGCGTTTTAGGTAGTTATATAACTTTTTTTTAGTAGTAGAAACGTACTTTTTATTCAAAAAAGCATTAGAAAAGTTTCGGACTCGTCTATAATGTGTAAAATCATGCATTGAACTACTACAGTATAACTGTAATCATTCAATGTTATTCAATTTTTTTTTAATGCGACATGAAAAATATCTTTGTGATAGTATTTTTATTTATTTATTTGAAGCCATCACCTTCAGGCTAGAGCCTTTGGTGTGGGGGGTTGGGCAAGACATCCTATCATGTCTATATATAAACAAAAAGGTACAAAATAGAGGGGGACATGGACCTTACCTCTACAACTAATGAAAGAAAGGAAAGCCTAGATTGCTTTCATTAATCCAAGCTATCCAATCTGCTTACAAAAAATTACATTTATCATATCTTCTTCTCATTGAAGGAAGTTGCCATTTATCTAGTGGAAATAGTCCCTTGGCCTCTCTTGGCATCTGTTGGAGGGAGTGATAGAAGGTGCTAGTTCCACTATAAGATACTAATTTAGCGAGAAAATCCGTCACTTGATTTGCTTCTCTGAAGCAATGAGAAATCTGTACACTAGTGTCTCTGAAAGCATGAGTAGTATCTATGATAATGTTCTTTAATTTAAGGTTGTCGGTTCGCCCGTTGAGAAGAATAATGGCAATAATCATGGAATCCAGTTCAATAGGAATCATGCCTTGCCCATGTTGAATGTATCATTTAGTGCCAAAGTTGGCCACCATTGCTTCAACTTGATTGTTATTGCTACAGTGCATAGGGAGATAAAAAGCCATCAGGAATACTCCTTCATTGTCCCTGACAACACCTCCGATGCCAGCATTTTTATTTTCTCTGATGAAGCTACCATCTATATTGAGTTTGATCATTCCTGCCATAGGTTTATTCCAAGTGACTTGCTTGATATTCACTTTGTGTTGAAGTCTTTCAATCATATTGCAAATATTGGGCCATGTACCTGTTAAGTTATAACTGGGATAGGTAATTTAAAGGGCTGATTGAATGTGCAAGATGATTTGAAATCTTTATGATAATATTGTGTTATATATATATATATAAAAATTTAATGATATGGTCCTCCAACATCATGCATTATTCACATTGAGAGGTATATGGTCCTCCTACATCATTGTATACATATTTATCAAATTAAAGATTAATCACCTAAAGCACACTACAAGAAAAGTACCATTTACATGGGGATTTTTTTAGGGATTATAATATAAAATTCGCAGGTAAAAAATTTACCTGGGGATTTTCATGCAAACGGGAATCCACAGGATCGTGGGTAATTATTACCTGCGAATTTTAAATTTCCCAGGTAAATTACCTGGGAAAAAATTAATCGCATGTGCATTACCTGTGTCACGACCCAAAATCCACTAAGGATCGTGGTGGCGCCGGACATCTCTGTCAGGCCAGCCAACTAAATTATCAATTAATTCTTCTTTTAATACTTTAAAAAATCTAAAGTTTTTCCTTCCATTTTCATATTTATTTCACTACTTGAATTCAAATTTAAATAATAACAATAGTACATTCCTTCAAAAACCATCATAGAAACCTGGTATCACAAGTGCATGAGCAACTATTGATAAGGAGAATAAAATACAATACCTGTCCGAAATACAGTGGACAGGGAATAAGATACAAAATACTGGAAGGAACTACACTAGCTGCGGGTCACCTCGAACAATGCAGCTCACCTAGTCCCAGCGTCATCCATGTTGCTACGCCCAGTAGGCTGCTAGAGGTATATATACATGTGCAATAAAAATACACAGAAGTGTAGTATGAGTACGTAATCAACGTGTACTCAGTGAGTGTCCTGCCTAATCCCGAAGGAGTAGAGACAAGATGGTCAGCTTTGACACACTCTAATGGTCTAATAATCATTTATCCTCAATACACATATTAAACCGTGGATTTATTCTTCATAAACATGATTCTAATCCAAATAGAGGAAACGAATAAACACGTAGTTCTTTCATAGGAAAATTTCCCGAATTTCTCTTTAAAATATAATCCAAATATTTTTAAGCCACAAAAGGGAAATAATAACTTAATTAAGTTCAGGCAGCAACACAAGAATGTGCAAATCATACCGAGGCGACGGCTCGATCCAACAGAAATAAATGTGCACTTGCTCAGGGTCGACGACGTGCCTATAGGTGCATCTATTAATCTGCCGAGGCGTTCGGCCCGTTCCAAAATTAACACACACAGACAGACAATCATTCAAGAGGTCAACATGGAGCAATTATCCAAGAAAGGCCAATTTTCTTTAATAATTTGAGAAAACGAAGCTTAAGTCTTTTTAGAAATCCATGTATTAATTTAATATGATCTAAGCAATTCAAACCATCAAAGGATTCACAATTAATTCAGATATAACATGCTTTTGGGTCCTAGACTACCCGGACAATAGCATAATAGTAGCTACGCACGGACCAGTGCGCACGTAGCCCCCACAAATAGGAGCACATAATCATTCACTTCACCTATGGGGTAAATTCCCCCTCACAAGATTAGAAAGGAGACTCACCTCACTCCGAAGCCTATATTCTGTTTCAAGAACGCGCTCAAACTTCCAATTTAGAGCCGAACGATCCACAACTATTCAAATAGGGTAAGAACTAGTCAATACATTCTTAAAAGTTCATATTCTAACTTTCCACCCCATTTTCCAACCTTAAATTCAAAATTCTTAAAATCTGACCCCGGGCCCATGTGCCCGGATTTCGAATTTTTTTGAAGAAAGTTGTTATTTATAGCCTAAGGACAAGGATATAGATTTCTACTCCATTATACGACAAATTTCGTGGTTAAATTTTATTTTTAACAAAACCCTAGGTTTTACACTATTTCCATGATTTTTACCAATTTACAAGTGTTAATCTACCCAAACTTCAAGTATTAAACTAAGAATAGGTGGGACAACTTATTTCAAGATGCTAGGTGGAAGTCTTCTCTCAAAAGCTCCCAAAATTGCCCAAGAAACGAGTGAAAAACGAGCAAAAATGGCATTGAGCCCGATTAAATGAAGGCCACTGCCTTCTGTTATTTCCGCTTATGCGGTCTTGGGCCGCACTTGCGGCCACCGCTTCTGCAGAAGCAAGGACGCTTTTGCGGTCTGGGCCGCTTCTGCAGATAGGCTCACCGCTTCGGCGGTTACGCTTTCGCGGATATTGGGCCGCATCTACGGTCTTTACATGCCTGGCCTTGGGCCACATCTGCGACAGGTCCTACCGCTTCTGCGGTTCTGCTTTCGCGAATTGAGGGCTGCACCTGCGGCCTTAGCCGCTTCTGTGAAAAATCGAGTGCTTAAGAGGTCTCACACCTGCGGTCAACCAACTGCAGGTGCGGTTATGACAGAAGCAGATGCTTCAGCACCTCCAAAAAACCCCTTTTTGATCCGTAAACCTCCCGGAATCCACCCGGAGCCCCCGAGACCCCAACCAAACATACCAACCAATCCCAAAACACATTACGAACTTGCTCGAGGCTTCAAATCACGTCAAACAATGCTAAAATCACGAATTATACCCCGATTCAAGCTTTATAAACTTTGAACTTTTCAACTTCTATTTCCGATGTTTAAACCTATCAAATCATGTCCGATTGACCTCAAATTTTTCACACAAGTCATATTTGACATTACGGACCTATTCCACTTCTAGAATCGGATTCCGACTCCAATATCAAAAAGTCAACCTTCGGTCAAACTTCTCAAAAACCTTCAAATTTCTATCTTTAGCCAAATGGCTTCAAAATAACCTACGGATCTCCGAATTCACTTCTGGTCGCGCTCCCAACTCCAGAATCACCATACAGAGCTATTCCCAAACTCAGAATCCCAAACGGACATCGATAACACTGAAATGCACTTCAAGCCAAATTCAAGAAATTCCTTCTAAAATGCTAACTTCCACAATATGTGCCAAAACGCTCCCGGGTTATCCAAAACCCAATTCGGGCATATGTCCAAGTCCGAAATTATCACACGAACCTGTTGGAACCTTCAGATCCCAATTCTGAGGTCGTTTACTCAAAATTCCAATCCTAGTTCATTCTTTCAACTTTAAGCTTCTCAAATGAGAATTTTTCATTTAAATTTAACTCCGATCTTCCTGAATTTGAATTTCGACCGCGCGAACAAGTCACAATACCTAAAACGAAGCTGCTTATAGCCTCAGACTGTTGAACGACGCGCTAGGGCTCAAAACGACCGGTCGGGTCGTTACAACCTGGGAATGTTAAATCCCTATGTATGTTACTTGCGGATTTTTCCGCAAGAACTACCAAAAAATCGTAGTAAATTTTGGTAAAAAATTGTCAAAGAAAGGAGTTTTTCTAGGGATTTTCATGGCAAATATTCGTGTGTAATTCCGCAGCAAAATCTGGAAGTAAATTTGCAGAAAATATTCAATATAAATTTTGTGGAAAAAGGAAATTTCGTGGGAATTTGATGTGATAATTTCGCAGGAGAATTCCTAACAAAATCCTCATGTATTATATATTTGCAGGTAAATTTCCAACAAAAGATTAATCTGCTTTAGGGAACTTCCCAATGAAAATACAGAAATAACTAGTACATTTTTCAAAATCAAATTTATTAGTATTTAGTCCCAAATTATATTCCACACAATTCAATGAACATATGATATTCATTCTTTTTTTCTCCAAACAAACAACTCTGCGCAAATCTGAAGTAATATATAACCAAAATATGATCCATAAATTAATAATTAATAATGCATAATTCCTAAATGAACAAAAATTAAAAGTCTAAACTATAAATCGTAAATAGTACTACCGATTATCTCAATCCTAATAATTCGTAGTATCTCAATCATAATCTTACTCATCTATCGAGTTGTTGTTATCATCATTATCACTCTATAAATCATGATTGTCTTCCGAAGATGATGGTTGTGCATTCGAAGATGATGCCGGGTAACCCACATGCTTTATCAATGTTGCTAATTTCTCATTTGTGTCACCTAACTCCTTCCTCATTTTTTTGTTTTGGCGTCTCATCTTTTTATTTTGGCGCCTCATCTACTCATTTTGGCGTTGTGCTTCTTCCAACTGATTATATAACTCAGCATCTAATCTGATCATCAACTTCTTCCGACACATCAGATGTTGTTTGCTTAGTCACTTTTATAAATCGACCCAATGAGCCAAGACCTGTAACTCTTCCTTTTTTCTTTCTGCCAACTGATAGCATCCAAATCTCCATTTCACTTAATTGAGAAAGCTCGCTAGCTTAATCAACAGATGCACTTTGGGAAGCTAATAAATCTTCTTCTTTTTCAAAACTAATCTGCACAAAAGCATTGAAATAAATATTGGTGATTTTTCATTAAAACAAATATTAGTGCTTCTGTTTGGGATTGTATTGTGTGCAAAATGAGGTATTCCTATATACCTGAGTGGGTGTAGCTGCAGTTTCAATAATTTGGTTTCATTACAGTTTTCATATTTAGAATTATTAGTTCTTTGCTATAGTATTAATAACAAAGTATAGAAGGAAATAGAAATAAATAGTTATAGAGATGGAATGTGCAAATGCTCACCTGCTGTTAGAAAAGGGAACAAGAAGCAAGTAAAGGATGAGTTGGATCAGATTAAACGGGCTGAGAAAAAAAAGAGATGCTTAGAGAAAGCCTTGGCTACTACAACTGCCATCCACTCTGAATTGGAAAAGAAGAAACAGAGAAAGAAAGAAGAACAGCAAAAGCTTGATGAAGAGGGTGCCGGATGAAGAATCAAATCCATGGGATATTGGTGGCAATTTTTATTTTTTTATGGGCGGATATAGAGCCATGCTTCCTCATCAAAAACTCTCAAGACATAATTACATAGAGCAAGCTTGTGCATAAGTTTGTTGGACTATTAATTTCTCTGCTCTTCTTGAAACAGCCAATTTATTTATCAACTTAATACAGTAACGAGAGTTACATAAATTCAATACATACATACATACATATATATATGTGTGTGTGTGTGTGTGTGTGTGTGTGTGTGTGTGTGTGTGTATGTTGTAGAATGAAGACTTACATAAGTAGCTTCAGCTTTCTCATTTACCCAACTTTTATCTTTCTCCTTTTGATGAGTGCGAAAATAAAATTCTGAAAATGAAGGATCTTTTCTCGTAGCTTCCTTCTATAATTAAAGAAAGATGTATATGCTATCAACATTTATATGATCCATTTAATAGAACGAAAAAAATAAAAAGGAACTACATATTACCATTCTCTTTCAAATTATGCGATGAGGTATACAACCACCTGTATGAACCGAGGCACCTGCATTTGCATCATGATTCTTTTTGTTTTGTTCTGACTTTAACTTAAATTGAGGAGACTCCCAATGCTCCTTCATCTCCTTGAATACGGCATCACCCATCCAATTTGGTTTCACAGACAAGTCCTTTCTAATATCTTGGAAAAGTTGGGTCATTCTTGAAGATGCCCTTTTCTCAAAAATGCGTCGTATAACATCATTATAGTGAGGGAGCCATTTAAATTTCTTCTGTAGCATTTTATAACACAACACATATCAAAATAGAATCTGAATCGATCCTATAAACTTGCACACTAACTTTTGAACATGAATCATATTATAAACATCCTTACCTTGAATTCTTCAAACCACATATCAGGAGTAGGTTGTGGAAATTTCTTCCAAGAAGGTTTAGCCAGCTCATATTTTTTACGAATGCAACTAGCAATGCCTTCAATAACTGGCTTATGAGGATCAAACCTACATAAAATTACATTAGTTATCAATTATTTATAATTAATAAGGTAGTTTCACTCATCATTCTATTCAATTAATTCCCATCAATTAATTATATCAAATCTGTCAAAATTATGTAAATCGTTAAATTTATACTATTACGAGGCTCGTGCACTTGACGAGTTTACTATCACTTTAAAAAGGACTAGAATTGTACTATTGTGCTAAAACTCACACTTTTTGTTCCATTGCTGATACAAAGGTGCTTCAGAGAAAGGTGGAGTCCAGAAGAAGTTGTGCTCATTGTGGGGTTAGTCCTCACCAGGCATATTCGCCAAAAAATAGAGAAACTGTCAAGCATTT
Organism: Nicotiana glauca; assembly: GCA_026770625.1. Lineage (NCBI taxonomy): Eukaryota > Viridiplantae > Streptophyta > Magnoliopsida > Solanales > Solanaceae > Nicotiana > Nicotiana glauca. The sequence goes on along the minus strand of MU748317.1, from coordinate 10,473 downwards.
TCACTCAAGAAAAGGTTCAATCCCCTATCCTTCTAAATATAACAAGCATACAAGTCAAGAGGGAATGGAGTTGAATAAAAAAGAAAAGATGACTTTTGATTTCTCTCAAACAAGCACCTCTTTTATCTTTCCTAATAAAACATCAATATTAGGCTTTTTATGACTATATTAGCAATGGGGTGTTCTAGTCTATAGCTATCTATTGTTGAACTAGAAATCCTTCTGACAATTTAATTGGAATGGAATTGACAACAGTTCTAAAGAAAGTCACGCATATCTATACAGGTTCCTTTCTTTATTTTGCCTTGGCTGAAAGTATCATCTACTAACCTTAAATATGATTTCTACAGCAACATTTATTTCTATTCTGATGTAAGTTCACTGCTGCAGATTGCCTTCAAAGCGTGGTGTTCCCCTACCTTTTTTTGGCGTACTTTGGCCAAGCTGCTTATCTTACGAAATACCCAAATTCATATGGCAGAGTATTTTATGACTCTGTCCCAGGTATTATAGCCAAGAGGCAGCTTGTAAATATATTTTTGCTGCTTCCTTTTTCAAGAGATTCAAATGTTGAGCAGTTTTTATTTTTAAGCACTTCTTTGACGGTAGTAGTTTTTGTCAACAACAGATGATTTTTTCTGGCCAGTTTTTGGGATAGCAACTGTAGCAGCTATAATTGCTAGTCGGGCCATGATATTTGCTTCATTTTCATGTGTTAAGCAAGTTATGGCTCTTGGATGCTTCCCAAGGTTGAAGATTATTCACACCTGAAGTAAATTAGTTTGAGATAGGAGGGATTGTGATGGGATTACGCGAGGTATTTGAGCTGTTTGAGGCTCTATTGTGTGTGTCTTCCTTTTACGGAATTTTTTTCCTTTACCACTAGTTTGCCCGGCTTGTTTAGATCCTGTATTACCTGACATTTGGGGGGAAGAAACAAATAATACTGATACAGTCTTTAGTAAGATGACAAATAACTAGGTTCATAACTTAAGAAGAAAAACATGATAGATAACAATATACCAGCATAATTAATTATTTAAGAGAAACAAATATGCAAACATCGAATTACTTCAAGGCCATAAAAGAAAATAAGATATCATTTACTGTAAATACCATCTTGAAGTTTAGAATGATCCAAGGACAAATGAAAATTGACAAATGAAGATTCTCAAAATTCTAAATAGTTCTATAAAACTTCAAAATATCTTAAAATAAACCTATTGTAAATAAGAAAATATAAAATAACAAATTAGTATTCTCATTCTTCATCTTCATCTTCATACTCATCCTCATCTTAGGTTTGAAAGTGATTTTGTGCATCACCACTATTAAAAAGCTCTTCCTTTTCTTCACTTTCTATCTCCTCATCTTCGTCGTCAATTAAATCATATCCGTCTTCGTTGATGAATAGTTGAATACTACTCATATCGACCTCCTCACCAATAACTTGATCATCTTGTAAGCAATCAATCGGATCATCCTCTATGCTTGGATTAACATGTGACTGCTCCTCTTGGTAAGCAACTTCCACATTATATCTTTCATCCACAACTCCTATTGGCTTTGTCTTTATAACAACCCACCAATCAACCTTATCTCCTTTGCTTTCAGGATGATTTGTATAATAAACTTGAGTTACAGTTTAAGAAAAGATGAATGGATCAAATTTAGCATATCTTCCCCTTTTTCGAACCTCGACAATGCCAAATTGGATATCAACTTTCATGCCATGTTTAGACGGATCAAACCAATCACAATAAAATAAAACTAACTTTTGAGTGGTCATTGTCCATTCCAATTTGAGAATCTCCTTAATAACATCATAATATTCATTTGTAGTGCCATCATGTCCGATGCCACTAACACATACCCCATTGTTAAATATTTTTCTTCCTTCACCCCATGCAGAAGTGCAAAATTTGTATCCATTCGCAATATAAACAGGATATGATGTTGCCTTTCTTAGTGGTCCCTCTGCTAAGACTTGCAAATACGGATTCAATGTCTCTTGTGGATTTTTATTGACCTATTGTCTACTACTACTACTACTAATAATAATAATAATAATAATAATAATAATAATAATAATAATAATAATAATAAGTTAGATTTATATATTAAATGATATGTTCTTCAGTAATAACTAGTTTATGTTATTACATACATAATCTTTGAACCATCGTGGAAAGTCAGCTTCAATTTGTTTATCAATGACATCATCACTAAGATCACCATAAATATCTCTGAGAACTTGCTCATACAAGTTGCAGCCACACATTAGTTATAATCAAAATATAATTTACTCTTAATAGTCAAATTCATATAATGCTTAAAACTTACTTGAGGAAAGGTTTAACTTTATCACAATTTAAAAGAACATGCAAATGTGCTGCAGCAACTTCTTTATCGTCTAACCACCGGATGCCATCATCACCATAAGTCCGACTATAAGAATTAAACACAGGTAAAGTCGTTTGGGTTGCACCTTTTTCAGTTATATCATCATTACGACCAACTCTATTGTTGTTGGACAGGACATGAGGTTCAATCTAATGGGAAGAAAAGTATGAGATTTCTTGAAGCAAGTATGCTTGAACAATTGATCCTTTGACTCTGGATTTATTTTTTATGGTCTTCTTAACTTTGTTTAGGATCCTACAATAATTATAAAAATAAAATATATATAATATAATGAAGGTGATAAATAACAAATTATCAGTAGAAAACTACATACCTTTCAAATGGATACATCCATCGATATTGAGCTGGCCCACCAACCCTTGCTTCATATGGCAAATGAATTAATAAATGCTCCATTGAATCAAAAAATGTTGGTGGAAATATTCTCTCCAAATTAGACATGATTACAGGAATATCCTGTTCCATTTGTATTAAATGATCCTCATGTAATATTGTTGAGCACACGTCTTTAAAAGATCGACTAAGTTCAGTTATAGGCTTCTAGATTGGTTTTGGAAGTGCATTAAAAGCAATTGGCAGAAGACATTGCATAAAAACGTGGCAATCATGACTTTTCATCCCAAAGAGCTTTAAGTGTTGCATATCAAAACGTTTATCTAAATTTGAAGCGTAACCATCAGGCATCTTTAACTGTTTAACCCATTCACATACATCTTTCTTTTGGTTCTAATTTAAGGTAAACTTTGCTTTGGGTTTAATCCATCTCCTATTACCATCACATTGCAAGTGTAAATCATTTCGACGACAATGTTCTTTCAAGTCCATTCTTGCCTTCTCATTATCCTTAGTTTTATCTTTATTGTCCATAACAGTATGAAAAATATTATCAAAGACATTCTTCTCTATGTGCATCAGATCAAGATTATGATGAATCAGATTGTTCTTCCAATATGGAAGATCCCAAAAAATACTTCTTTTACTCCAATTATGGGAAGTTCCATATCCATAGAACTTGCGCGGACCCGATTCAGTTATCTTAGGAAACCCTCTAACTTTTTCCCAAACTTGATCCCCAGTTAACCTAGGAGGAGGTTTAGACTTCTCCGCTTTCCCTTTGTAGAAAGCATTTGTGTTACTTCTAAAAGCATGATTATGAGGCAAGAATTGGCGATGACAGTCAAACCAAGTATTTTTTCTTCCATATTTCAACCAAAAAGCTTTTGATTGTTTCATGCAGATTGGGCATGCTAATTTACCCGCTGTACTCCACCTTGATAGTATGCCATAAGCAGGAAAATCATTAATTATCCATATTAATGCTGCTCGTATGAGAAAATTTTGCTTCTTTGACACATTATAAGTTAGTACACCATTAGTCCATAGTTGTTGCAGTCCATCTATTAACGGTTGAAGATATACATCAATTTTTTCCTTGGGATTATAAGGACCTGGAATGACCAATATTAAGAACATGTATGGGGCAGTCATGCATAGATCCAGAGGAAGATTATAGGGAGTAACAATTACTGGCCAACAAGAGTATGATGATGCTGACTGGCTATACGGTGTAAATCCATCAGAACATAAACCAAGCCTAATATTTTTAGGTTCTATAGAAAAGTTCGGATAGGTTCGATCGAAATGTTTCCATACTTCTCCATCTGAAGGGTGGCATAGCACGCCATCTTTCCTACGATTTTCGTAATGCCACCTCATGTGCTATGCAGATTTTGTGGAAGCATATAGTCATTGAAGCCTAGGAATGAGTGGCAAGTAATACAATCTCTTACATGGAACCTTCTTGTTTTGCTTGCGCATTTATTCTTTATAACGCGGTTCATGACAAAACTTACACTCGGTCGTGTTTATATCAATTTTGTAGTACAATTTTATGAGGTATCTTATTATCAGGGGGATTTGAATCCTTCATAAATTGTGCCATTGCATTAAAAAAACTTTGGGACATATTGTGTTCAAATTTGATACTCATCATTCTAACCGCCATAGCCAACTCTGAATATTTACATCCGGGCCACAATGGTCGCTGAGCTGAATTCAACATGTCATAAAACTTAGTAGCTTCCGTATTTGGAGGCTCTTCTAAATTGGGTTCTATTTGATGCCCAAATTCTACGCCTGCAGCATCATAAACCATACCTTGATATCTAGTTATATGTTCATAGTCATCCCCTAGAATGCTACTTTGACTGCTTGACGCTTTGTCAAATTTACACCCTTGATGACTACTGTAAGCACCTGAATTGTTATATTTATTTAAGTTAATTGGAGGTGCTTCCTCTCCATGTGATGTCCAACACCAATATCTTGGTGTGAATCCACTTCGATAAACATGCGCATTAACTTTATCTGGCGTAAGGTGCTTCATATTTTTACAACACTTGCAAGGATACCTTATGACTCCCCCAGATAAGTACTTCTTTTGAAGACAAGCAAATTCAATAAACTTCTCCATGCCATTTATAAATTTAGTTGTATATCTGGGAGAAGTCTATTTTCCATCCATTTTTATGCTCGGGAATTTTCATTATCTATACCAAAAGTTAAACGTATTTAAACACATAAATAATGACATGCAAACACTCGATAAGGTATGCCACCGGTATTATACAAGTAAACACAAACAGGTAAAAAGTATTATTTAATAATCTCACCAAAGTTCTAACCAACCAAAGCAGTAAGCACCCCACCTTAACAACAAACTATTAAATTTAGTTCCAGAGAAACTTTTGAGGTATCAATTGTCAATATATAATACCTTTGGTCCAATTTATTATTTGACGACATCCTTCCCCGTTCACTTTTGTTCTTCTTTTGTTCTTCTTTATCTTCTCACTTCGTTAACTATACATTGAAAATACTATAAATATAATAAGATCATATTTACAAAGTTTTGCAGCATGAGGTATCTAGAAATTCAATTACACCATTGTTTTCTTCTGCATATAACTCTAACTAACTAGCTGTTCATCACCATTATTATAGTTCCAGAGGAAATTCTTAGATTCCAATCAGTTTACTGTCATGACCCAATTTTCATACCCGGTCGTGGTGGCGTCTCTCGTGAAGACAAGGCCAGCCAACTAACCCAAATCCTCCCTTTAACAATTATTTATCATAAATGAACAGAAAGTACAACTTACTGGCGTTAAAAGCTATAAATTACAACCCAACACAACCCGACCGGGGTGTCACAAGTCACGAGCATCTAAAGAAGACTGAACACAACTACAGGACCAATAATAATATACAAAGTAAAATCTGAAATCAAAGGACGAAGTCCGGTGCCGCGAACGTGCTACTGGGTGAACAAATACCTGCAACTGCACGCGAGGTGCAGGGAGTAAAGTGAGTACTCCAACTCAGTAAGTAATAAGAGTAAATAATAACTGAACAGTAAAAAATCACATAAAGCACTCCATCATGCTATATGGGACAGTGAAAATCTTTTGGGAAAAACAGTAAAGCCGTGAAAAATCCTTTAGAAAATATCTGGCTCAGTTAAAAACCTCTTTTGAAAATATCCTTTCCAACAGTCAAGCATATGAATGCGATATCAGATAGTGCAAGTTAGCACATAATTCATCCCCTCGGCCACATCACTCCACCAACAAATAACACCAGGGTATCTGGTAAACAATGCACGAAGTAGCATGGATGCCAAAGAAATGAGAGTGCTGAATATCATGACACGTAGTACAAACAGGAACCAATGCATGAATGCAATGCAATGCACATGAACGCTGCAGCGCGCAGCCCGATCCATTTGGGTACCCGCGCTCACTGTGGGGGTTCAGACTCCTGAGGGGTTCCTACAGCCCAAGGGCAATATCAATATCACACAGCTGCGGCGCGCAGACCGATCCATCCTCAGTCCAAAAAATGCACACATAACACTGCTGCGGTGCGCAGCCCGATCCATGCTCAGTCCAGAAATGCACATAAGCCACTAGGGCAATATTCAAATAACAGTTCTCAGTTCCGAACGTTAAAATATGTAGTTTAAGTTTTAAAACCTTAAAAGTATGTCTGGACATTTCAAAACAGTGTTTAACTCAGGACCGAAATCATTTAACATGCTAAGTATCATGGAAACAGTGATAATAATTCCTAAAGGATTCAAATAAGCGGCACGAAGCCCAAAACACCGTAATTAATCCCAACTATGATGACCACAGTAGTTCAATCAAATACGCGATAAAATCAACAACCAGGATGGACCAAGTCGCAACCCCTAACGGTGCTCTACCCCACGCTCGTATCCGGCATGCAAGTCACCTCAATACAGCACTATGATGTGCAAGTCCGGGATTTCAAACCCTCGGGATATCATTTACCAGTATTACTCACCTCGAACCGGTGAAATCTCTAGCTCGCGATGCCTTTTCCCCTCAGCTCGGCCTCCGCGCGCGTCGAATCTAACCAAAATCAGAGCGAATACATCACACTATGCCAAGGGAACAATACCCAATCGAAAATAATCAAAATATAGCAAAAATCTTGAAACTAGCAAAACCCGATCTCCGGGACCACTTCACAAAAAATTACAAAACCCACATTACCGGATTCCTCGTCTCGCCACGAGTCCATGCATACCAAGAACTCCCAAATCTGAGCTCAAATGACCTACCAAATCCCAATTTGAATATCAAAACTCAAGCCCTAGTTTTATCCCTTTATAATGAATTTCAACCAATTTCCATGTTAAATCTAACATAATCTCGTGTATTTAGGCAAAAGAACTTACCTCTAATCATTCCCCTTGAATCCCTCTTCAAAATCGCCTCAAAGCTCCCAAAGCTCGCTAAAAAATGGTGGAAAAATACATAACCCTCGCGGATGAAATATAATATAAAACCTTTCTGCCAACAGCGGCTTTCGCTTCTGCAATCCCACTTCAGCTTATGCGAGACCACTTCTGCGGCCAAATTCCTGCTTATGCGGATTTTCATTTAAAATCTCACTTCCGCTTTTGCGGCTCCATATCCGCTTCTGCGGATCAACAAAAGCCACTTCTGCGACAAAATGTCTCCTCCTACGGACCCGCCTTTGCGAACCATGTTTCGCTTCTGTGGTAGCCCAACTGTCGAACCCAACCGCTTCTGCGGTCACAACATCGTAGAAGCGATTCCGCTTCTGCGGCTACACTTCGCTTCTGCGGAACCAGGCGCCCAGGTCTCCTCACCGCTTCTGCGGTCATTCCATCGCTTAAGCGTCCTCTCTTCTGCGGTCCAAATTCCGCAGAAGCGGAAATACCAGAAGCAGCAACATTTGAACCTGCAATTAACTCCAAAAACCTTCCGTTTAACCACCCAAATTCACCTCGAGGCCCCCGGGACCTCAACCAAAAGCACCAACACCTCCTAAAACATTATTCAAACTTGTTCCAATCCTCAAAATACATCAAACAACACTAAAATCATCAATTCACATCGGATTCAAGCCTAAGTTTCTTCAAAACTTCCGAAATGCGCATTCGATCAAAAACCCGACCAAACGATGTCCGAATGATCTGAAAATTTGCACACATATCCAAAATCACCCAACAAAGCTACAACAACTCTCGGAATTCCATTCCGACTCTCGGATCAAAATCTCACCCATCAATCGGAATTCGCCAAAATACTAACTTCGCTAATTCAAGCCTAATTCTACACTAGGCCTCCAAAATCAATTCCGATCGTGCTTCTAAGTCACAAATCACCTCCCGAAGCTTACCGAATCGCCGGAAATCACATCCGATCCCTCTAACTCTTAAGTCAATGTCCGATTGACTTTTCCAACTTAAGTCTTCCTTAAAGAGACTAAGTGCCTCATTTCTTATCAAAACCAATCCAAATCAATCCTCACATACCACATACCGATAATGAAATATTAAGAAGCAATAAATGGGAAAAACGGAGCATTAACACATGAGACGACGGGTCAGGTCGTCACATCCTCCCCAACTTAAACAATCGCTCGTCCTCGAGCGTACCCAGAGTTGTACTAGAAGCCAACCAATAGCTGAATGAACTTACCAAGCATATACCCGGGGTGATCCCACATCACCCTATCTCACATAGGTCCGATAATACAACACAGCTGAATTTCACAGTCCATCTAGACCATAAACCGTAGGACCACATTGCACTTTTTGAAGTCATACTCAAAATCAGAACCTCACAACAATATTCAGAATAAACTTGAACCAGCTGTAATAAACCATACCTGCAACCTCAGGTGGAACCATATGATATATCACATAATCCAAACACTTGAAACGATAACTTCTATTCACAGTAGCTACCCACAACAACCGAAAACCAATAGAAAACCTCTTACTAGCTAAAACCTTATTCCAACACTTTCATACACTGCCAACGACACATGAAACACGTGATAAACTGTAACCAATCCTCAGATTACCCATACATGAAGCCAATTACCTTTTGACTAATTCCATAACAGATTTCCGGGCCAAACCTCGATATTATCCTTCTAACCAGCTGGAAACAAATCTGTTCATATTCATTAATGACTCCAACGATCACCTCGAATCCAACATACCATTCTGGTGGTATGACACCTCAACACCGGCCTAAGCCACACTTGCATAATACGCGCACCAATAAGAAAGGGTCTAAACATACTCGAATCATGACCAATAACTCAAACGAAAGAGCTGTACCTCAAGATCATCAGTACCATCACAACACCAGGATAAGACCCCATCTTACATCATAAAACAGAACACATGAATCTACCCCGAAAGGTCATAACCCCAAGTAGCCTCGCTACAACGCGCGATCTTATCCAAACACTGTTGCACATGAGGCACCTCAAGTCACTATGCTCAAAATCGACAGTCGCGCACAATTTGATATCTGGAACTAAAGCAATTCATTAAACCCACGGTGCAGCAAGTAATATACACCATTCACTCCTGAAAGGACATAACCGATGCGCTATTCGCCGAGCAACACCCAATACGGACTTTCCTCAGAAACCAGGAAGCAAGGCATACAAAGTAACATATGGAAAACTATTCTCAACATCACACTGTTGCGGCGTGCAACCCGATCCAGGTAACATACCCGTGGCGGCGTGCCACCCGATCCACACAAATATCTTACATAGGGAGATGCACATCGAGCCAAATTTGCTCATTATAGCAAAATACCGAGTATCAGTCGTAAGCATACTGAGTGCATAATGATATCTACTTTTAGCGTTGTGAGTTACAAAACTCAACTTCTACTATGAATCTCGATAACACCGCACTATATGGGCCTACAGTTCGAAAATTATAACGCCTCACAACACAGAAAAAGCAACTCATAGATCTCCCCAGATCACTAGCAGGTTCAATAACGATCGAATCAACCTATCCTTCATCAATACGATTCGGGGCCAACCAAGCCAACTCAAGCTAAACACGTATCCAATCAGCTTACCAATAAATTCATTACCAAGAAGCCTGAAGCTGCTCTTTCCACTGCTATAACTCATGTCAGAGCCGTACGATACGGTGCCCAATACCAAATCAATACCAAAATCCACAATCTCGCCCGGAGACATGCCCGGCCACAAGGAACGCATCTGAAAAAGTCCCTCAATACTGGAACTGAATCAATGGTAGAAACCTCTATACTGACATCCGTCACAAAGGCCCAATTAAGGAAAGCAATCCTTCCCAGCCGTCCGCTGGTCTTTGGAACACAACTATTCTTCTAGAACATAGTCTGATGCACCTCGCCACGCAACCTGTGGCATTTTCCGACATAACCCATAGCACAATAGTCTAGAATAACCTAACACTGAGACAATCAGTCTACACCCCAATATCATATCCAGAATCTAATATACCACGCAAAGAAAGATCCACTCGGGCTTCCAAACCCTCAAAAGTTGCTGACGGTACCACTACCCACTATCCACAACCATTACATAGCCTGAACATGAGAACTCCCAGTTTCCAGCTCCACATAGCACACAAATTACTATACCTGATCCCAAAATCTGCAGTATAAATACATATTACACCTCGAG
>MU748312.1:248258-263780 GCA_026770625.1 Nicotiana glauca | reverse complement strand
GACATTTGATAATCACGTTATTCACAGGTTATAGTTAGCTTAATTTGCTTCCTGATTTTAGTCACGCATTCCAATATTTGTTTGAGCACTTCGCTTGTGGACTTTAACTGATTTTATATGCGTCCATTGTGACTATGGGTACGGTTCCTGTGATATAGTTACGATGCCTAAAAATTCGGGGGTGCATTTCATGTAACCCGATTATAATGACTTTGGAATAATAAAACCTTCTTTAGAAATTGGGGTGTTGCATTGGTTGAATTTTTCATGGCCCTCGCAAAGTAAAAAGTCGTAGTTGCCTTAGGCTTGCCCTTTTAAATAATAAATGAGACGAGCCTCGCCAAATAACGCATAAGTTGCGGGGCCCTCAATAAATGTTTTTATTAATTACTTAGACTTCGGGATGGGCCGTTTAACAAAATTTCACGGCCTTCCCCAAAATAATAATACGCTAGTCGCTTTAGGCACGCTTTTAATAATTTACCTCCCTAAACTCGGGTGCACATTTATGTAAGCCAAACCCAAATCTCAACGGAGTCGAAATACATCAATAACCACGGGTACATTGATGTGACGTGGTTCGAGATGTATTTTCATGACGTTACAATTCTCTTTAAAATAATGATAATATTAAAAGCGGTTAAAAGTTAAAATTTGCACATAAGTTAAAGCATGTTAGAATTTAGATAAATAAGCCAAATATGACAGTTGAGCGACCGTGCTAGAACCACGGAACTCGGGAATGCCTAACACCTTCTCCCGGGTTAACAGAACTCCTTATCCGGATTTCTGGTACGCAGACTGTTAAATAGAGTCAAGCCTTTCCTCGATTCGGGATTCAACCGGTGACTTGGGACACCATGAATCTCCCAAGTGGCGACTCTGAATCTCTTAATAAACGAATCCCGTTTCGATTGTCCTTTAATTGAAAAAACTCCCTTTACCACGCCCTTCGCGGGGTGCGGTAGCGCCAAAAGGGAGGTGTGACAGCTCTGGCGACTCTGCTGGGGACAAGAACTCCGAACTTCGGTTCAGGGTTCGAGAATTCGAGCTTAGAATAATTGTTGTATTTGGCTTTGTTTATTATCTGATTTTATTACATGTTTGGGACTACTGTGTAAAATATTGCTTTTTACCGCTTTGATATTATTTGAATTGTATATATAAAACTGTGGCGAATCCCTTCTCTTCTCACCTCCGGGGATGTGCTTACTGGTTGTGACTCCCTATTCTGTTAGTGTCATACCCTGAAATAAGAAAGTGGCCGGACAAGTTACTAAGCCGGATGACCTTTTGGTTCCCGGTACGTAGCCCCCTCCTCGACTCAAGTTGTCCGCTTGGGTACACAGTCTAGAACATATACCCAGGTTTTGAACCTAGAATAACTCAGCCTCATGACGGATCCCTAGTAGGAACGTTTATCTGCATCACATGCATTTTGACTTAGGGGACTCAACACAGAGTTTGGGTCCGTCTAGGACAGATGTACCCTAAAATAAAAGACCATCCTGAAGCATCTTATGTGCTACTTGTTGCATCCATTAAAGGGCAAAAGGGTCATTTGGCGGACCAATGATAGTTGAGGGCAAATAAAATAAAAACAATGGAAAAAAAAATAGAAGGAAAAAAGAGGGTGAAGTGTGAACATAAAGCAAGTAGGGCTCAGTTATTTTTTTTTGGTTATGTTTTGTTAAGAAAAGACAAAAAAAAAATGAAAAAAATTCAAAAAAAAAAGAAAAGATTTATACTTTGTTATCATTTTTCAAAAAATCAAAAATCAAAAAAAAAGAGGAAAAAGAAAATCCAAAAAAGAGTTGGCATGTTTCATGATTTTCAAGGCAAAGACAAAAAAATTACGTTTTCTTTAGTTATTTCGTTTAATTTTTCGCCCGTATCCAATTTGCCCGAACTACGCGAACCTGATTCTCGTCTTCCGGGACAGGATACGTAGGCAACCCACATAGGGTCCGGTCTTCCTAGTAAATTTTAGGTTCTTGGCTTTGCGGGGTCCTAGCCAAATTTTGCACTTCTATCCATCTTTTGCTAAATAAGTCATTTTGCAAAAATAGCCTCAATCATGCCTTGTATGTGTCCAGTAGCGAGTATTATTGTCTCACCTATTCTTGGGTTGAGTTTTTATTTTCATACAGGTGTGGATTTACTTACCGGAGCTGGACCTTGACAGAGCCTAGGACACCTAGCCAGGGTCACTCATTCAAATGTGGATTAAAAGAACATTTTCTTGTCTTTTGTGTTTTGAGTTATTTTTTTTTAATTTTATTTTACGCCATCTTTTACCTTTTAGTTTTGTATAGTAATGTCTAGTTTTATTATTATTATTGTATTTTCTATTTTTGCATTTGAACAGGTGTGTAGTAGATCAAAAATTAAGAAAAACAGAGAATTGCATTTTATATTTCCGTTAGGAATTTTCTTTAGAATGCTAATTGTAGAAATGAAAAAATATATATATATTTTGAGGTGATTTTTCCTTTAGGCAATTAATATCTAGGACTTAAAATAAAAACTGTTTTTATATTTTCTTTAGTATGTTAGGACTAAAAATTCAAAAAAAACAAAACAAAACAAAACAAAAAAAATATTTTCTTTTAGTACCTCTTTAAAAGGTTCTCTTTAAGGTATTAATTCAAAAAAAAAAAAATTCTTTTGAGGTTCTAATGTGGGAAATTAACAAAAAATGAAAAATTTTCTTTTTAGTTCTTCTAGAATGTTAGGATATTGCACATAGAAGAAAGACAACAAAGTATTTTATCTTTGGTTTATTTCAGAGTTTCTCCCTTAGGTAATCAAGTTAAAATCCAAAAAATATTTTTTTTTTATTTTTATTTGCTTGTTTCGAAATCTTGCGTCAGGTTATTAAATGAAAATTCGAAATATTATTCCTTGGTTTATTGTTTGGACTTCATTTCAGAAAAAGAAAGGAATCAAAAAATATTTTTCTCTTGTAGAGTTTTTTCCTTAATAAGTTCCCATTGAGTGTTCGTTTTAAAAAAAAAAGAAAAAAAAGGAAAAAAAAAATATTTGCTTGTTAAGCTTGAGTTTAGAATAGGTTATAGGACATTAAATATAGAAATTTTTTTTAAAAAAAAAAGCGTTTTGCTTTTTTTTTTATTTTCTCTTTTCTCATCAGAGTAGTCATTAAAGAAAAAGAAAAATTTATTTTGTTTACTTTATTCCCGATCTTCCCGAACTACGCAAAGATCTGATTCATGCGGGGTCATGATACGTAGGCAACCTACATAGGGTTCGATCGAATCGATTTTTTTTATTTATCAAAGGAAAAGAAAAAAAAGAGATGAAATCATGGGATGTGAGAAATGAGAGGGAAGAAAAAGAGCGATAATCACAAAGGGAAAAAGGTGAAGCAAAATGAGCGAGCAAACAAGTGCTAGAAAAGCAAAGAAAGGAGAGAGGTTGAAATGAAAAATTTGGGATGATGCCAAGTGACCTTATGACCCTCGAAGTCATTCTAGAACCGTTAATTGTTGATAGGTGCATTGCACGCAATGTGATATTATTACCTGATAAATGCCCTAACGCTAACGTGATGGCTTCACTTTGTTGTACTCATAGCAGAAAGGTGGTTGGTTTGTGGTTTTAAAGTGGTAACTCCTCTCTACAATACAACGACAAAAGGCAATGGCAGACAACAACAGAACTGGGTTGGTTGACACCGGGGCCCGAAAGCAATTGGTTGAACAGAATAGTGGGTTGGTTGAAGAGGTACGGATGTTAAGACAACACATGGCAGACATGTATCAGGCCTGGATGACTGGGAAGGCACCACCCCCGCCACCGCCGATTTTTCCAGATGCTGCCCTTACCCAAACTCCCAACACAATGCCAGATGATCCTCCATATTCTCCATATACACCCGCTTATCACAACTTTTCCAACCACCCTGGTAGCTCCATCCCTCATCCTCCAATTACCTCTCCTCGAAATTACCCTCATGTCATATCCACTACCCCAAACAAAGAATACCCACTCAAAGCTCACAATGCACAATATCACCCCCCAGAGATTGCTCGCAAAGTCCTTGATTCATACAAGAGGAGCTCCCGGGATGAGCTTCATGCTGGAAATGAAAAGGTTACAGGAAGAGAAGGGCGAGATGGGGTACACAGGAAGTTGAAAAGCACAGAACAGTCCTTAAGGGACAAGCAAAGAGTGGGAGGTCAGGGTAGCATGACTTGCAAAAAATTGATTGTGCCACATGACGCCCGCCTGCCCGCATGGTTCAAAGTACCAAAATTTAACTTGTATGATGGGCGTGGAGATCCGGTAGCCCACCTGAGGGTCTATTGTAATGAAATGAGGATTGTTGGAGAGAAAGATGACTTGATGATGGCATATTTCAGTAAAAGCCTAACTGGGGCAGCTTTGGACTGGCATGGTCGTCAAAATGTCGATAAGTGGCTTACATTGGGTGACATGGCTCAAGATTTTGTCCGATACTTTCAATGCAAATCGAGTGTTACCCCAGGCCGCTCCTCGCTGTCTAAAATGGAAAAGAGGCCGGAGGAAAGCTTTAATGAGTTTGGGCTCAGATGGAGGGAGCAAGCTGCTCGAGTCAGTTCCCCGATCAGTGAAGAAGAAATGGTTAAGCCTTTTCTACAGGCCCAGGGACCCACCTACTACAGTCATTTGATTTCGGCCCTGGGAAAGCCTTTTAATGACGTGTTAAAAATAGGGGAGCTAGTAGAAGAAGGAATCAAGTCAGGCAAAATCGTGAGTTGTTCGGAGGCCATTTAGAACGTACCAGTAAGCTTGGTTGGAAGAAAGAGCAACAGAAAAGACGATCCGATAGGTTTCTTCATTATTGTTCATTATTTATTGCTTATCATTGGTCATAAAGAGCCTTCTTTGATTTTATCATAAATGTTAGTTATACTTCGATCACCTTCGGTAGCTCATAGCCGAGCCTCAAAATCGACCTCGAGGCTCCCGAATCGACAAGCTTGAGGCCTAGATTGTCAACCTATCGGTTTGATTATCACCTTATTCTTAACTCTTATTTCGTTTCTAAGTCTCACGCATAACATCAACTACTTATCAACTAGCATAAAAATAGATCACGTATTTTTAGAGTCTTTTAATCAAATTTAATTGTTATTATCATTTTCACGGTAAAAAGTTTGGCGCCCACCATGGGGCTAAGAAATAGTGATTATTTTCTTGTCGGATCCATTACACAACGCAAGTTATCTTTCACTCTTTTTCTTGTCCAAAGATCTTTGATTTCAGGTCGAAATGTCTGACTTAGTAAATAACAATCTTGAGAACCACGGAGAAAATGGTGTGGTTGTTCTAGATGTTGGTGAGCCACCACGAAACCTTGAGAACACACCAGGACTAATTCCGGTAGACAAAGTCTCATGCGACACTCAACACGTCAAAATAAGCTCCCACACTAACAGGAGCATACACCAAGGCGACCAATAAGAAGCCCAGAAAACCCTAGCTCGGGAAGAAGGGGAGGTTAGTCTTCATGTTATTTATGAAATATTGCAGGCACAATAGCTGGCTATTGCTCAGCTGCAAAGTCACCAGAAAACTCCTAGCACAGTAGCACCGCAGACAGCTCCCCGGGCCGAACAGGTACCGGAGAGATCGAGCAATAACAGGTCGATGGCCGACCCCTTCATAGTAAAGATGCTCAAGGACCTCACCAGAAGGATCGAATAGGGTGAGAAAATGATAGAAGCCAATGATAAGAAGGTCGAGACTTACAACTCCAGAGTCGACCGAATTCTAGGAGCGCTGATCGAGTCCAACCCTACACCACTACAAAGTGGCGAGCGGTCGATGTAGCTTTTCCTGAGAAGGTCGGGATCGAATCCACAGGGAGCTAGATTGTTTGGGAATTGGATTCCTATCTAAACTAGCAAAGCGTAGTGCTCTTGATTACACTTCCTATCATAGTTGTTCATTTGTTACTTCTAATTTTATGCTAATGAGATGCTAAATTAAACTAAGAATAAATGCTTGCAAGGTTTTCTAAATTGATAACGAGGAACTAGTGAAGTGACTTTCTCCTAGGTGAATATTTGACGGGTTCTAAAGCTTAAGGCAAAGTTGTTATGTTTAGGATTATGATATAACCAATGTACGACACTACTCACTCTACACCTCTCAGTAGCTTGAGTGACTTTGCCCTAATTGACTTTCTCAAGACCAATTGGGTGTCGAAATTATGCAAGCAATATAGGCTCAAGTCGGGTATTACTATCTCTAGATTTAACCCTTTAATTGGGGCTATCAATCTCTTGAATACGCCCCAATTCCTTGTTGGATTGGTTTTTCTAGACTCAAACTCTCTTTCTCATGAAGAGCCCAAGTCAAAAAGGCACAAATTAGTGGTTGCAACCACTAATTCAACATGGAAAACACAAATCAGTCCAAATATCAACCACCCATAAACATCTAAGCCTTAAAATAAAAGACCCATCAAATACCCACACTATGGTTGAGCCACAACCCTAGCTAATGGGTCTAGCTACTCATAATAACGGAAGAAAACAGATAACTAGATGAAGAATAAACCATAAAATATGTTTACAAGCTAAGAATTGAAGATTCAATGTTAAACCAGCTATAAAATTACTCAAAATAGGCTAAAACCACCGTTCACGTGCTCAGCTAAAAGTTAGATAACCTAAAAATCTAAAAAAGAAGTATTTATACAAGGCCAAAATTTTTTGGACAAAAATATCCCTGATGGAGGTACGGTAGACCACGAAAAATGCACCGCAGCCGCAATAGGCTTTATGGCTTGATTTCTAAGTCTCCGAATCAGTCGATCAGGGACCACATAAATACACTCCGGCCATGGTGGCTTCATTGCGGTTCGCAAAAAATGGACCACGATCGTAGTGGCTTCCAACTTCCAAACTCCCCGATCTCTGAATCCCCTCACTGCAGACCGCATAAAAAGGATTACGGCCGTGATGCGGCTACTGCAGCCACGAAGAATCTACCTTGGAGCACAACGCTTGAGCTTCCAAAATTGCATCTCTCTGATCC
The DNA here is from genome assembly GCA_026770625.1 of Nicotiana glauca. Lineage (NCBI taxonomy): Eukaryota > Viridiplantae > Streptophyta > Magnoliopsida > Solanales > Solanaceae > Nicotiana > Nicotiana glauca. The sequence continues at coordinate 256,733 of MU748312.1, read as the reverse complement.
TTTTCACCGCAAACTGCACTAAATAGACTGCAGCTGTGGTAGGTCTGTTGCGCTGTAGTGGATTTTATGCTGCAACAGTGCCTTGAATTATTCTTGGTACTTGTGCAGGTTCCACTCCTTTTTGAGCTGGTTTTGACTACTTGTCACTTTTTTGACCAAACCCTGCAAACAAGTACAACATGTAAGCCCTTGGGACTATTTGTATACATTTTTAATCAAAACTCAAGTAAAAAGGAGTGTAAAATGAACTAGAATCCCTAGTTTCAACTCCCCCAAACATAAGCTTTTGCTTGTACTCAAGCAAACAAAATAAGTCCTAACTCCTTAAGAATACAACCAAGAAAATTCAGCTAACTTAAAGTGACCTCATCTAGAATCAATTGGGACTAACAATTGCCCTCAATTCAATTGAATCATTAACAATATTCAAACTTTTAAACACCATGGTTTTAGGGCGACACAAAAGCATCAATAATTGACTCAACTCATCAAGGAAACTCTTTCTACTACTTTGGTCATTGTCGAACCCAAACTCATACTCCTCAACTCTCTATAAGCAAACCTCACTTTTAGGTTGTAGTACTCAAAACAAGGATTGTGACAAATACACTCATCTCACTCAAAGAAAGGTCACAAGTCCAGCTCTAACTACCATAAGCTTGCCCCTTATGTGAATCACCACTAATGTAAGCTTTATTCAACTCAAGATCATATAGGGCTTTTATGGAGATATAGTGAAGGATTTTAGTTCAAGGTAGGAAATATTTGGTCTAAGTAGGTTCCATCTTCCCTTAAGCACTTCATTTGCTTTATTTTGGCACACATTCTTTAACTCTTTAAGCCATTTACTTCTTTCTTAGTGGTTAGAGAGACACAATGTCACTCTTTCTTGTTTATTACAAACCTTTTTCTCCTTTCTAAACTTTCCACGCCTTTCATCACTTTACTTTTATTTTATCCCTTCATTTCTTCTATATTGTTCATTCTTTTTGACTTTTTTTTGCCTTTCCTTTTCTTCGTTTTTTTTCACCTTTTACCACTTTGTTGCATTCCTTGTCCCTCACCCCAAACTTATGCTTTTGCCTTGTGCTAAGGAAAGATAGGGTGCCAAGAGAGGGTCTTTTTAAAATGGGTAAAGGCTTGTATCATGGTTTTTGAAGGAAAAAGGGCTATGGCTCAAAGGGGTTGACTAGGGACATTATCATTGGCAGGCTATGAATGTTTTCATGATATCATTCGGATCAAGGAGAGCCTATAATTACCTCTCAAGTCAAACTGCACTTAGTATTTCTCTTAGACAAACATTGAAGGCACGTTCTAGACTCCGTGGCACGAGACTTGGACTTGCAATTCAAATTGTCACCACACAAGCTATAAGATTGCGAAAGAGACAGAGTCGAGTGCCCACAATGATCTTATCTAAGATTTGAGAAACACGCATGGTTCCGAAAAACCACTTGATGATTGTCGGCCAACACAAAGGTCTCAAGGTCACAACTCTCACCATCCTATACACACCAATTTGTTTTTGACCATAAGATCAAAGGCAAATGTGTTAGGCTCAAATGAAGCTTTGCCTGAGGCTCTATTACTCACTAGTTACTATTTATACAAAAACAAAAACAAAAAAACAGACTCAAACCCTTAAGAAGGTTTTTGTTCCATCCATCATCGGGAAGAGCCACCTGGTTCACACAAATGCCACCTTTAGAAAGAACAGTGGCATTAATAAAATCAAAGGCTTATTGCACGCAAAATTTAAAATAAGAAGCTATGAAAATAAAGTAAGAAGATATGAAAGAAAATGCGGAAAGTAAAATGAATATGTACAATAAGGGATTTAGACGAATATACATAAGTGGGAATGAATATATACATCAGAAAGTAGCTTTATATACAGACCAAAGTTGCAAAGTACGAAAAGTGAAATAAACTGGTAAAATTATGTACATACAAACACTGAAAATCAAAGCATAACAAAATGAAAATAGTATCATATTTACAACCAAATATCATTAAAATAGGGCTACCCTCTCAAATGAAATCTAGCATTGTCCTCAATGCTAACTAACCAAAAATAGCTCAATGAAAGATAGAGATTAAAGAAAACTCCCTATTGGTCCTAGGTATGCATGGGATCATGAACCTAGGTTCCTTGGTCCTCTGACTGCTCGGAAACCTGTGATTGGATCCCTGTAACCTGTGCCTACACTGGGACCAGAGGCTGCTCTAAGACCTGGTGCTGGCTGGAAGAACCTCCCTGTGGGTCCTCCAACTCAATGACTGCATCATGTGCCCGGGAGATCACTCTCCTCCTCTTTGGTGCCCTCTACAACTCCTTTACTGACTTAGTCTGAGCTGCAGAAGCTGGGTCATGCAATAGAAGCTCCAATGGCAAGTTATCAACAACCTTCATCTTCTCCACTTATGCCCTCAACTCCTTCACAAACTCCCTGGAGGCTCGAGTCTTTCTCAGCTTCTTTGTCTCCTTTGTTAGATCCTTCAATGCTTTCCCATGAGTACCCAAAGCCTCCAATATCAACTATTGGTTCTCCAGGAGCTTCTTCTATTTTCTGGAAGCTCCTTAAAAGTCTCCTCCATTGACACTTGAACCTGTGTCTGTGGGGGTACGGACTGGGCTGCCACCGAGGTCGAAAGCACAAATAGCTTAGAAGTAGCTGCCTGTATCTAGTTGTTGATATTAGCAAGGGTTTGGCTCAAACGGTGGGCAGTTAATGAGTAGGCTGGGGATGAGGGAATATCTAGACCAGTAGAAGTAGAGTGTCCTAGGGAAATATCTGGTATATTTGAGGGAGGCTAAGTAGAAGGGACTACTACTGGATCTTCAGACTGGCCAGTAGAAGTAGTGGCTTTTCCTTTTGGATCTTTGTTTTTGGGGTTTTCATCACTCTTTAGGTTGTACCAGGAAAAAGGCAGCTTTGGTTTCACCTTCACATCAAACTTCTTTTTCTCCACCTCGAGGTCGTCAAAGTACACTGTCAGGAAATTTGGGAAGGGATATGATCTATCACCTTCATTGACCACTTGTGTGATCACACGATACATGATATTCCCGACATTGTTCGGGTACCCTACCATAATTGAAGCCACCGAGATTGCCCGCGAGATAGACATAGAGTTCTCATGAGTAGTGGGGTCCAACCTGCTGCATACGAAAGTCTCCCACCCTTTTGCGTCGAAGTTTAAAGTTCCTCTAAAAATTGGGACTCCTGCTGTCAACCATGTTGGGGTGGTACCCGGGAGTGCTAGGTACTCCGCTAACCATAGACGGGCTGCCTCATCCAATGCCACCTTTTCTAAATATAATGATTCATCTTCCTCCAGAAAGCGCAGGTAGTCATTGATTTTCTTCCCATCGAACTTCACTGTCAAATTCCGCACCTTAGTCACTTTAGTGCCCTTATTGATGTGGGCAGCATTGGTGTAGAACACCTTGAAAAAGTGCTCATTTGCCTCTTAGACGCCTATAAAATATTCCCAGCCCGCTCTCTCTCTTAATTGCCTCTTCACATTAGGGTTGTGAGGCAGAAGGTCCCTCTCAATGAATGTCCATTCAAGTATCAATTTCCTTTCGGGCCACCACTCTCGGAACTTGTGGTATGCTATCTCACTAACAAATCTATCCTGCCAATCCTCCGGGTTTTTAGTTCTCTCCACCCCCACCCCACCCTCCCGGTTTGGGGCATACCCCCTCCTCCTTCTGCTATAGGATCCTTACCAGGTGTTAAAGCTGTAGGTGAGGTAAAAGAAGCACTATTGCCGCTCTCAACTGAGCCCTCATACGACTCAAAAGAAATTAGTATTGAAGCTTGAGCAGTAGGAGATACTGGAGAGGTAGGTTCATTTCTCAATCTCAGCCTCTTCGAGAAATCATAAACATACTTCAGCACAGAATTAGACTCAGATGCCTCCCGGGAGGATACATACTCACTTCCCTCTGAATGGGAAACAACTCTATTTGCAACCTTGGTTTGTTTTATTGTTTCTCCAATTGCTTTCCGGACTTGGGGGGTCAATTTGATCATACCTCATTCCCTACCCCGGGAGTACTCTCCTTTTCCTTTTTGTTTATCACCACAGCCTCGTGACTTAACCATTGTTTGCAAGGAGTATTCAGTTAGAGTTTGTTAGTATCACAGTACCAAGAGAAACAATGAAGAATATAATTAAAGATGGCTTGTTGCAGAATGCATAAAAAGAAGTGCGGCCGTAAAGGAAACACCATGGTCTGCACAAAATGGCACCACGGTCCGCAGTGAAGTGGGGTTCAGAATACCCACTCTCTAATTAAGGGCACCGCGGACCGCAAGAAATGGTCTGCAGCCGCGGTAAGGCACCGCGGACCGCAAGAAATCATCTGCGGCTGTGGTAAGGCACGCGGACCACGGACCGCAAAAAATCGGCTGCAATCGCGATCCTCAAAATTAACATCTCTAAAGTTTTCCATCGTGGACCGCGGAAAAACCATCACGACAGCAGAAAGGCACCGTAGACCGAGAAAATCCACCGCGGTCGCAGTAAGCATAACTCAACAACACCAACCTAGGGTTTCAATATTTTCTTCACTTGTAGCCTAAATTCACATATTATCAATCCCCTAGGTAGTTGGTTATCATTTTCAACTAATTAACCCTAATCTAACCAGCATTATATAACCATACGCTAAACATTGAAAGAAAAAGGGAAGACAAAGAAATAGAAACTAACAAATTAAATTAAAATAAAACAAAATTAAAGACTAGGCAAAGATTTGAAGTACCAGAGAAAAGATGCACACAAGTAATTGAAACAGTGTTTGAATTTTTACTTGGGGCTAGGGACGAACAATGCTTTTTACTATTTAGAAAGAAAATGAGCGAAAAAGGTAAATGAGGTCGTGAGGTCCTATTTATAAGAAAAGACCTGGGACCCACAATACCTACCCATAGTGGTTGCATAAAATGCACTGCGGGCCGCGGTGCTTAACCACAAGAAGCACTGGCAAGGGAGTCACTATGGACCGTAAAATAATGCTCTGCAGCCACGACAGGGCACTGCAGACCGCATAAAATGCATTGCGGCCGCAGTGACAACTTCGGAGAATCCCCACTTTTGGCTCTTAAACATAGCGGACCGCAATGAAATTTTGCCCCCGCAAAGAGGCCATTGCAGCCGCAAAAAATGCAACGCGACCGCGGTCCAAACTTCAGAAAGAGCAACATTTTTCCAAGTTGGTCCTGCACTACATCGAGACAACCCTACACATATCTCACAACCAGTTAGTCAAAAAGCAGCTCCTGCACTAAAAAGAAAATAAAAGAAAAACAAAAAGAAAGACACATGGATTGGCTCCCAAGAAGCTCCTGATTTAACATCGCGGCACGACGTATGTTACCATCAAATCACTTTAGATGGATCATTGCCACCATATGGCTATCATCAATCATGCCAAGATAGTGCTTGACTCTGTGCCCATTAACTCTGAAGATCTCTCCATTTTGTTTTTCAAGACAAGTGCACCAAACGGAGTGACAAGTACCACTTCAAAAGGTCCACTCCGTTTTGATTTAAGCTTTCTCAGAAACAGACGTAATCGAGAATTGAACAAGAGAACCAAATCACCTACTTTGAATTCCTTGATACGAGCATACTTGTCATGAATTAATTCATCTTTTCCTTGTACAAGGACGAACTAGAGTAGGAATGGAATCAGAATTCATCAAGTTCATTAAGCTGCTCCACACGAAGATTTGCTGCCACATCGGCATCCCATTCAAGATTCAGCTTCCTCAAAGCCCACTTGGCCTTGAGCTCTAACTCAACCAGTATATGGCAAGATTTCCCAAACACCAACCAGTACGGAGACATACCAATCGGAGTCTTGTAAGCAGTCCTATAAGCCCATAGAGCATCATCCAATTTATTAGACCAATCGGTCCTATTTGCATTGACCGTCTTTGACAATATACTCTTGATTTACCTGTTTGAGACTTCAACTTGGCCACTCACCTGAGCATGATAAGGAGTAAAAACTTTGTGATTGACACCGTACTTTGCAAGCAAAGTGTCAAAAGCTCTATTGCAAAAATGCGACCCCGCCATCACTTATGATTGCTCGAGGAGTCCCAACCTAGTAAAAATACTCTTCTTGAGAAATGCAACAACACTCCGGGCCTCATTATTGGGTAAAGTCACAACTTCAATCCACTTTGAAACATAGTCAACTTCCACTAGAATGAAAGTGTTGCCACACGAACTAAGAAACGGGCCCATGAAATCAATTCCCCACACATCAAAAACATCAACTTCGAGAATAGTGTTAAGAGGCATCTCATCCTTCTTCGAAATTCCACCCTTTCTTTGACATTCGTCGCATCTCTTCACAAGTTCACTTGCATCCTTGTACAAAGTTGACCAGTAAAACCCACAACTAAGAACCTTTGAAGTTTTCCTCGCCCCACCATGATGACCACCATAGGGAGAGGAATGACAAGCCTCTAAGATACTCAATTTCTCCTCCTCTGGGACATACCTCTGGATCACAGAGTCAGTGCAGATCTTGAACAAGTATGGCTCATCCCCATAGAAGTCCAAACTATCCTGTTTAAGCTTGTTCCTTTGGTTAGAAGAGAGCTCACATGGGATAATACTAGTCACAAGGAAATTAGTAACGTCTGCAAACCATGTCATACCATTCACCAACACAGAAAGGAGTTGTTCATTAGGAAATGAATCATTGATTTCTAGGCCATTACAAGGCTTCCCCTCCTCCTCCAAGCGGGACAAATGGTCCTCCACTTGTTTTTCACACCCTTTCCGGCCCACAATCTCAAAATCAAACTCTTGAAGTAACAACACCCATCGCATCAGCCTAGATTTGGAATCCCTCTTCGTCATCAAGTATCAGACTGCAGCATGATTGATATGAACTATGAACTTGGCTCCCATGAGATACAACCGAAACTTCTCCATTGCAAACACAATAGCCAACAACTCTTGTTGACACCATATTTTTCCTAGGTATTTTTATACTCAAAATACTTTCAAAATAACATATATATGCATATATAAGCATACCCAAGTGCTTTGGTATTTTTCCCAAAATTTTTAAGGATTTTCAAAACCAATTTATTGTTTATTTTAGCAATACAAATCCCATAATTATTCCCAAAATTATTATTTTGGTGAATAACTTATTTTACTCTTATATTTACACCAAAATATAATTAAGGTAATTTTTGTATATTTTTACAAATTTATTTGGTATTCTTAAAGCTAAAATGCATATAATTGCAATTATAGCCTATTTTACGATTAATAGTATTTATAATTGTAAAATTAGTTCCAGTATTTTAATTAACGTTTATATACTATTAATTATCTCAGTACTTTCAACTTGCTTTTAAATCATCTTAATATTTTTATAAAAAATAAAAAGGGTAAAACTGGCTATTTAAATACTAGCCCCATTTGTATTTCAATTATAGCCAAATTGATCTCCTCTAATTGACCTAATTTTGAGTCCAATTCATGACCAGCCCACCTTTTAACCGGACCCAACCCATGACCCAACCTAAATGGCCCTACCCGGTTCCCACCTACCTCTCTCAGCCCAACCGTTGATCTCCCCAAATCAACGGTCCCCGTTCCTTTTTCCTTTTTTAATTCCCAATCACCCCCTAACCCTAGCCATTTCGTCTAGTCCACCGCCCTTGAATACTCTCCACTCCCAAATTCTCTTGAAGGTTCTTCGGAACCCTAACCGTCTCTGACCTTTGCTCCACCGTACTTCCACCGGAATCCATGGCTTCTCAGGCCATGGGTGGCCTGTACTCACCCCTTCCACCATTAGACCATGTTTGTTCGAGGCTTCGAGGTCTGGCCTCGATGGTTCTCCTCCAAACTTTCTTAGATCTATGGTTCTATGGCCTCTCCGACCATGCTCCGGCATATTCAAACACGAGAAGCCTGATTCCTGACCTCTTCGACCCAAGATCTAACTTTTCCAAGCCTTTCTCATTTTGTAGGGTTTCTCTGAAACCTTAAGCTGTTTCAGGTTTTTTCTCTATTTATTTTCATAGATCTATGCTATATCTGCGTTCTATTGGAGTTTTTAAATGTTTTCCACAATCTTTTTCTTTCAAGATTTGTTTCTCTTCGATTTAGGGTTGCTGAGAAAGTTTCGAGATGTTTCTCTAACTCTTTTTCTTCTTTTCTTTGTGTGAATCTGTCTTTGCTATGTTCCTGTTTATCTATATCGCATGTTCTTCTCCTATGTTCTTATGTTTTCCTTATTATGCATGTCCCCCTATTGTGCTCCATTCTTCCTTCTACTGGTTTCTATTTCATGTTTTCACACGTTTATCTTATGTGTTCGTTATCCCTGTGTTCCTTACTGTATTTTCCACTAAGCTCTTAGTTCTTTATTTGCCTTTACTGGACCTTTGTTTGAATTCTAAACATGTTTCATCTACT
>MU748312.1:220745-246826 GCA_026770625.1 Nicotiana glauca | reverse complement strand
ATTTGTTGTTTATGCTTCGCAGCTTATGCTGAGTTTTGCTTTTCTTTGTTTTGTTTTTCATATGAATCCCTATCCCTAACCCTTTTATGTGTTGAGTTGAAACCTTGGTCTGACAGTATCCCAATTACTGCCCAGGCCGTGGTTTGACCTTCAATAGGTCCTGGACTCTCCAATGCTTGGCTAGTGGGCTGGTCAGGGGTGTGCCAGCATTCTATGTTGCTGGGCACGACCACCAACCTGCTTTGGCATCCCTTAAACCCCTCTATTGCACTTACACTTGTTCCTAGACTCTACGTTCTGCCCCCCTCCAATGAGCCTTGCCTTGGGACCTTGAGCTCCCTCTGAACTTGGACATTGTAGGGCTGGCCCTTCCACACACTCTTTAATTTAAGTTCTGCAATGATATTTGGGTGTGAGCATTGCCTGGAGTTCCTGAAACTCCTTGGAACTTTGACACATCCCGGATAAGAGATAAGCTTTTGGACCTGATCTTGGCAGTTGGCTCATATCATATTGTTAGACCTTGGGTTCGAATTAGGCTCCTTGGATGCAGCTTAGGAGTTCTGATTGTAAGTTTATTACCTGTTTTTTTTTTCCGATTCATTGTGGTCTGTAATAAAACTTTGTAATAATCTCTGGGGTGATTAGTGAAAAGGGGAGGATAACCATGAATGCAAAAGGGGTAGATGTCATGCCTATAGTATTTCTAATTTCAGTAGCCTCGCATGTAGACATCATGTCTATAGGAATTTTCACATGAAGATAACCTGCCTATAGGAGTTCTAATTTCAGCATCCTCGCATGTAGACATCATGTTTATAGGATTTCTAATTTCAGCAGCCTCGCATGTAGACATCCTGTCTATAGGAATTTTTGCATGTAGTGCCTATAGGATTTCTAATTTCAGCATCCTCGTATGTAGACATCATGTTTATAGGATTTCTGCATATAGATACCATGTCTATAGGATGCGCATGCGCGGAAAAACATGTCTGTAAGTTCTTTCTAATTTTGGCATATCCACTTCTCGCTAGGCAAATATGTTTATAGGCCTTAATAACCAAAATAAAGCAATTAGATGTTTATGCAGTATTTAGATGTCATGCCTATAGGGTTTCTGCAATTTTATTATGTCTTCAAATATGTTCTAAAGCTGACAAAAGCATAGAAAGCATGCCTGTAGGAATTAATCAAATATAAATTGCCTCACTCATTTATAAGTCTAAGACCTGTAGTAATAATGAATTACCAGTTATAAAACTCATGGTCACTTGCTTAAACTCGCCTCCCTTTAATAGCTGACAATGTTTTCCTAAATCAGTATGTATTCATGGTTCCTCAACTTGTAGATGCCATGTCTATAGGTCATCACGTAGGCAAACAGGTATGTAGTTAATTAATTACACTGGTCTTCGATAGGTTGCAGCCAGGCGAGCCTAATGCGAATGTCTTGCCCGAAAATATGTAATGAGCCAGCCTGCCTAGCGTTAAGCGTAAATTTTGACCGAATCAGTACATGTAAGACGTGCTAAGCTACATGATTTTCTGTGATTAAAGGAGGTTTATCTGAGCCTTAATTGTTTGTGCTCCCATAACTGCTTTCATGTGTTTTGCTTGACGCCTTAGTTTTTTTAACCTTTTATAACCTCTGAAAAGCCAAACTCCCTCCCTTTAGGATTAGTGGTCCTAAAGCCTCCAGGACTGATAGGCGGGACGGGTAATAGAATATAATAAGTAAACGAGACTATTCCGCGCTTAATACCTTAATGAGGTGGGAAAGGTAGATATGGAGATGATGATCACACGATAACATTACGTGTACGATTGGTTACCGGTGTTGTGTGCATGATCCATATACTTTATAAACCTAGGAACCCCTTTGTTTTATGTAGTTTAGTTTAATACCAATAGATTCTTTCTTTTCAACTACCTAAAACTCCTCTTAATTTTATTGCACTATCCCTTCCCTTTTGCTTATTCAATGGCTTGATTAATTTTCTGTACTTAGACCTCCCTTCAAACAAGTTATGGATTTCAACTTGCATGTTACATACCTACCCTTATGTGTGAAATTATTTGTATACTTGTTTGCATTAAAGTCACAATATAGCATGGCCGGGAACCACGCTAGTGGATCTTGAGGGGTGCCTAACACCTTCCCCTCGAGATAATTTCTAGCCCTTACCCGAACTCTGGTTTTCCAACTCAAAACCCATAGTGTCCTAATGCACTTAATAATTAGGTGGCAACTCTTCAATTCCAAAAACCCATTCCCAAATGGGAATAGAGTTGTCCTCCCAAATGTCGTAAACTCTATTTCGCTTTAGAAAAAGGGGGCGTCGACAGCATGGCGACTCTGCTGGGGATTCTTTAGGATTTTACCACTGCATGTTATATGTGACTTTACTGTTTTCTTTATTGCTTTATTTAATACCTTTATTTGAAACTGACTTGTCTTTTTGTTTCTTTTTCTTTAACGCTTTCATTTAGTGTTTTCCTTCAATACCGTTGTAATTTTGAGAAATTATTGTAATCATTATGAACGTGAATATATGTGACAATTTGTTTCATTCTTGTAATTGCATCTTCAACATCATATTCCACTCGTGCCAAACAAATACCATAGCAACGCTTGATGAGTGGTTGCGATTTTCCAATATTATTACCCCCTAAATTCTGGCAAAGGCGTATTTGTGGTAAAACTAGTCGATCAATGGTGCAGTCAACGGTTTTGTGCCTTTCCCTCTTGAGTTGTCCGCTCAAGAGACCGGTCTAGAACCCCATAGACACCTTATTCTGTTTAAATGTTCATGCATCACTGTCAAACCTAGTCGAGTCAGTTATGTTGTCCACATAATGACTCTTTAAGATAGCCTTATCCAAAGTCCATTGGGTTCCCCTGGGACCCAAACGGACAACACCATACTCTGTGCATTTATTTGGAGAACTAAGTGTTGTTTATGCTAATTATTGATTTAAATAGTTGAGTCCGGCGGGGGTGAGGGACTAACACTTTGTTTTGCAGGAAATGAGGCACGAAATCCCCAAATTCGGCATAATAACCAATATCCACCCGAGGTTGCTAAGATGGTGGGAGGACCTTCATTCCAGTGACTGGACTCTTGTCCGCAAGTATTTGGGAAACTTACCCTCACTTCTGGAAATTCGGCCGGACAACAGAATCATAGAGGCTGCAACCTTATTCTGGGACAGTGATAGGCCGGTATTTCGATTTGGGGACCTCGAAATGACCCCTCTGCTCGATGAAATAGGAGGATTAGCTGGTATTCCTTGGGAGACTCCGAGTTTGCTCATGCCGAAAAACCGCAAGGGTAAGGGTTTCTTCAAAATGATGGGGTTGAAGAAAAATTCAGATTTGGCTTGTTTGAAAGATTCCTATGTTCCCTTCAACTACTTGTATGATAGGTACGGTCATAACAAGTCCTACCATACCTATCCAGACGAATTCACCTTCACATCATTAGGGCATATCCACATGAGCGTTTTCGTCTTCATGTTCTGCTTCCTGGGAATGATAGTGTTTCCTATGAAGAAGGCTAGGGTCCATACCAGACTAGCCATGGTCACCAGACTAGCCATGGTCACCAAGACAACCTTTCAGCATAGTGCCCATAATTGTTGCGAAAATCTACAGAGCTTTGGGAAATTGCCAACGAGAGGCCAATCATTTTGAGGGTTGCAATTTATTACTCCAACTCTGGCTTATAGAACATATCCAAAAGGGACGATACCGTCAAGAGCTTCTACGAAGGCTGTGGAATGATCATATAGCCTTTCACCATCCCAACAGAATGAACTATATGCCTGACATGTTCGCTCGGCCGGGGGATGCTCGAGGATGGGTAGAGTTGTTTGAAAACTTGAAAGAAGACAAGATGCAATGGATGTTCGAATGGTTCCCCACTGGAGAGTTCGTCATTCACTCTCGCGACGCTCCATTCCTTATAGTCATTGGTCTGAAGGGAACTTATCCCTATGTGCCTCTCCAAGTCATGAGGCAGGCTGGGAGAAAGCAAGTCGTACCAAAGGTCAAGAAGATGAGTTGTTTCAGGGCTGATTTCCAAGATGACGACAGCCCATACGAATGTCAGGCTCAACAAATGTGGAACAACAAGATCGTCCTGGAGAGGGATTCCATAGAACTGACAGGTATCATGCTAGCTACACTTCATACTATCCAGGTTGGCTAGAAGAAGATCGTGCTGGGTTAAGACAGCCCGAGTCCATTCGAGGTCACATGGTCATCGACGAAAGGGCTGAGATACAGGTTAAGTACATTCAGTTGCGCAAAAGGCTCTGGGAGTGCGAGAGTGAGCATCAGGAGATTCAAGAGGCAAATCAAAAGTTGATCGAGGAATGGAAGGATATGGCTGTCAGAGCCAACAAGCGCTTAGGGCATTTGGAGCATGGGTTAGTAGAGTTGGAAGGGAAGTTCATCCGGAGGATCGAGAGTTGCCAAAATGCCGAGGGTAATAAGGGAGGACATTTGGCTAGGGCTTATTTGCTGCTGGGATTGCATGAGGTGGTGACGCTGTTCGATGGAGCCAAAGATGCCGAGTCTGGGGAAGGTCCTTCTGGGACCAAGTAGTTAGGAGTTTCTTTTCTTTTCCGCTCTGAAATGTAATAAGGCCAATGGCCATTAGTGATATTTTACTTTATGCAATTTTAGTGTCGTTTTGGACTCGTCTTATTTTTATCAATAAAATGAGGCATTAGCATTATAAGTTCTCCAAATAAACTTGTCGCTAGGCCTACCTCGGGCACAACGGGCACCCAATTTAGGACACGATTTATATTCTTGCACTATGTGTTTAAGTACTGCAATGTTTTTCCCCTCATGATCTGCACTAACTTGTTACCTTTTTGTTATTTTTACTTTTATTTTTATTCCCCTCCCCAAAAGGTTAGTTCGTGAATTCTGGCATAATCATCTTACTCCACAAGATCTAAGGGCCCTCCACCTCATCCTCCTCCAAGTCCTATCAAAAGCAAGAACAAAGCAAAGGTGGAGAATGTGAACAACATCAGAAAGGACGACTCAGCTGAAATAGTAGAGGTTCCTCAGGGTGTTCAGGTATCCAGAGAGAGTGCCGCTCAGCTCGAACTAAAGTTACTGAAATTTCAAGAAGAACTGGACCAAGTTCGGAACTTGGCAAGTCTGTCATTCTCCCTCACGACCCCATACATCAACTTTCCCAATGCTCAATACCCCATACCTCCACAGAATATCCCAAAGCCATAGAAATAGCCCGTTACTCATTGCAACGCACATCTCAACAACACTCCACTCCTCATCCCTGAACCATCAAATGATCATCCCCACCACACTCCCATATATGTGGAAACCATGCCACAGTACACTCAACCCATTACAAATATGCCAGAGTCTGATGACAAAGACTCTCTCATCAAGAACCTGGCAACCGAGCTCAAGAAATTGACTAGCCGAGTCCAGGGCGTTGAAGGAAGTAAAGGCATTAAAGGGCTAAATTATGAGGATCTTTGCATTCAGCCAGATGTTGAACTACCGGAGGGGTACAAACCTCCCAAGTTCAAAATGTTTGACGGTTCAGAGGATCCTAGAGTCCATTTGAGAAAATACTGTGATAAGCTGGTCGGTGTAGGAAGAGATGAGAAGATCCATATGAAACTCTTCATGAAAAGTTTGAAAGGCGATGCGCTATCTTGGTACATTAGCCAAGATCCTAAGAAGTGGACGAGCTGGGTTGGAATGGCGTCCGATTTCATGGCCAGATTCAGGTTCAATACAGAGAATATACGAGATATCTTCTACATCCAGAATCTGAAAAAGAAACCCACTGAGACATTTTGCGAGTATGCTACTCGATAGAGATCTGAGGCTGCCAAGGTCAGGCCGGCCTTAGAGAAAGAACAAATGAACTGATTTTTCGTCCGAGCTCAGAATCCGCAATACTATGAGAGGTTAATGTTGATAGAGAGCTAGAAATTCTCCGATATTATCAAGCTTGGAGAAAGGATTGAAGACGACATTAAGAGCGGAATGGTCACTAACGTTGAGGCACTACAGGCTACCAATAAATCCCTACAATCTGGTGGCACATCCAAGAAAAAGGACGTGAGTGCCGTGATGGTCGCACAAAGAACCAAGTCACCAATAAAATACCAAGCCTACCCAGTACCCCCTCTCACATACCAGCCTATTCCTAACTACCAAGCACCTCCACCCCCTTACCAAATTCCATCATCCACTTACCAACCATCTCCATCCCCCGCATACCAACCTACTTCACCAAAATATTCCCAACCTACACCTGTCTACCAAGCCTATAATACTCACTACCAATCACCTCCCACCCGCCAAAACTTCCCCAGGCCACGCCCTAACTTCGACCGTAGACCTCCTAAGCAATACACCGCCATCGCCGAACCAATCAACCAATTTTATGAAAGACTCAAAGCAGCCGATTACATCACCCCAATACCTGCCATAACTCCATATAATCCTTCCCAAAGGGTCAATCCAAATAAAACCTGTGCGTACCATTCTGGTATGGATGGACATGCTATTGATGAGTGCCGATCTCTGAAAGACAAAATCCAAGCTCTAATTGAAAACAAAATCATCGTGGCCAAGGAACCTACTCCTAATGTTTGTAACAATCCTTTGCCTGATCATAAGGGTGGTGGTGTGCATATGACCGAAGTAGAAGATGATTGGGACCTCAAAGGGTCAATTGGATTAATTATCGAAGGTGACGAACCCAAGAAACCAACTGTCACATTGAATCCAATTGTAGTCCAGATCCAGCACTCTGGGATGCTGAAGTAAACATGTCTATGTCTCTCGAGATTGAAGCACCATCATCCAAGAGGACCATAGAATCGATTGAGGTGGAGTTTGGGTCTCCAAAAGTACCATTCAAAGTTGTTGTATTGCCACCTAAAACGAGAGTGCCCATTCTTGTGGCAATGTCAGCCGTAATACCGTTCCATACATAGGCCATACCTTAGGATTACACTGCCAAGGCAAGAAGGAAGGGAAAAACTAAGTCTGGAGAGGCAATCACAACTCTGGGTATGACCAGGACCGATAGAATTTATACTCCGGAGCACTTAGTTGAATCAAGTAAGTAGGCCTCTGGACGGCCTATTGAAATTGGACCCGATGATCTCTGGCAAAAGATATAGGCAAAAGAATATTCGGTTGTTGACCAATTGAACAAAACACCAGCACAGATCTCCATTCTGGCTCTATTGCAGAGCTCCGAGACGCACAAGAATGCCTTGATGAAGATACTAAGCGAGGCGTACGTACCCAGCAATATAACTGGAGGAGAAATGGAAAACATGGTTGGGCATGTATTGGAGAGTCATAAAATTACTTACCACGAGGATGAGTTTCCCCCTGAAGGTTTAGGCCACAACAAAGCATTATACATCACTGTGCAATGCGAAGACTATTTCATCACTAGGACTTTGATTGATGGAGGATCCAACCTCAACATTTGTCCATTGGTAACCCTCAGAATATTAGGGAAACGTCTGTATGAAATCAAGGATGGAGCTATCAACGTCAAAACTTTTGATGGCTCCCAAAGGTCCACTATTGGGGAGATTAGTTTATGTCTGCAAATGGAGCCAACTTGGTTCAATGTTGATTTTCAAGTGATAGACATCCCGACATCCTACAACTTGCTACTGGGACGACCCTGGATCCACGCCACTGGTGTTGTAGCCTCAACCTTACACCAGGCAGTGAAGTTCGAGTGGAATCACCAAGAGGTGATCATTCATGGTGACGAGAGTAACCCCATATACAGTCGTCAAACCATCCCAGTGATTTAAGGAAGAAGGAAGCTAAGAGGAGAAACTTATCACCACATTGAGCGAGTCAACGCCGTGGACAAAGATAAATGGTGGGATAAAAAGATAGAAAGCATCCTGAATTGGAGCGGGTATGAACCTGGCAAAGGGCTCGGCAAGAACCTTCAGGGAATCACCAAGCCTATCAAACTGAAGAAGCATGACACCACTTTCGGGTTAGGGTACGGATATACTTGGAAAGAATTCAGGAACTAGTCGCCACCATGGTGCGGCCCCTACTATCCACTGGAGCACCCGATACCCCGCCTGGAGCAGACTTTCCATCCGGCCGACATCATATATGGGTAAGAGGAAGATGAAGCATTAGCAGCAATGAAGAACTTGTTCTTGGAAGATAACAATATGGACTGTCACGTCATTCTCAAGGAGGTAGGGGAGGAAGGCCCTTCCATATAGGCAGTGAACCGAGGAGATCGCCTTAAGGCTGAACAAAGCATTATGCAACCTGAGCAAAGCATTATGCATTATCTTTTACTTTTTCACCGGTTGATTTCCCTTCAGTATTATCTTTAAATTTTGAAAAGAGCTTCGATGTTCAAAACAATTTTTGGCATTTATCAAAGCATTTCAATTCCTTATTCAAATCTCGTTCTTATTATTTTTCTCTGTCATTTATTTTTACTTTTACACAACATTACTATTACTTATCTTGATGAACCGATGAATGTGACATGCGACGACATAACGCAATAAACGGATATAGACTTAGAAGAGGATGAGATACCAAAAGAAGTTGTTAAAGAGATTGAAGATTTTAAGAACAGACCTAAGTCTAACTTGGATGAAACTGAGGTTATCAACTTGGGGGATACAGAGAATGTCAAGGAAATGCGCATCAGTGTTCACCTGTCACCGTCAGAAAAAATAGAGTTCACGGAGTTCTTAAAAGAATATGAGGACATATTTGCCTGGTCATATGATGATATGACCGGTCTCAGTACATCTATTGTAGCTCACAAACTGCCAACAGATCCAACATGCCCGCCGGTAAAGCAAAAGCTCAGAAAGTTCAAGCCAGACATGAGTTTGAAAATCAAGGAAGAAGTCACCAAGCAAGTCAAAGCCAAGGTCCTCAGGGTAGTAAAATATCCGACATGGTTAGCCAACATTGTGCCAGTGCCAAAGAAGGCCGGGAAGGTCAGAATCTGAGTCGACTACCGGGACCTCAACCGGGCCAGTCCGAAAGACGACTTCCCACTGCCAAACATACACATCCTAATTGACAACTGCGCGAAGCATGAGCTGCAGTCATTTGTCGATTGTTTTGCAGGATATCATCAGATATGGATGGACGAAGAAGACGCGGAGAAAACGACTTTCATTACGCCGTGGGGAATGTATTATTACAAGATGATGCCGTTTGGATTAAAGAATGCTAGGGCCACCTACATGAGGTCCATGACTACTATTTTTCATGACATGATACACAAAGAGATCGAGCTGTATGTAGATGATATCATCATCAAATCTAAGAAAGCCACTGACCACATGGAAGATTTAAGGAAGTTCTTCAACAGATTAAGAGGGTACAACTTGAATCTGAATCCCGCCAAATGTGCATTCGGGGTTCCAGTCGAAAAATTGCTTGAGTTTATCGTAAGTCGATGAGGAATAGAACTAGACCCGTCAAAGGTCAAGGCCATTCAAGAATTGCCACCGCCAAAGAACAAGAAAGAGGTTATGAGTTTCTTGGGGAGACTCAACTACATCAGCTGGTTCATAGCCTAGTCCACCGTCATTTGTGAACCAATCTTTAAGATGTTGAAGAAGGACGCCGGCACTAAATGGACCAATGATTGTCAAAAGGCTTTCGACAGAATCAAGGAATACTTGTCAGCACCGCCAGTCCTGGTTTCGCCCGAACCAGGTAGACCGCTATTGCTCTACCTTGTAGTACTGGATGGAGCATTTGGTTGTGTTTTGGGACAACATGATGAAACGGGGAGAAAGGAGCAAGCCATCTACTATCTCAGCAAGTAGTTCACCCCGTACGAGGCCTGGTACTCCCTGCTAGAACGCACCAGTTGTGCTCTGACTTGGGTAGCTCAGAAGTTGAGGCATTATTTCTGTGCCTACACTACTTATCTCATATCAAAGATGGATCAGCTAAAGTACATCTTTCAGAAGCCCTTGCCTATGGGCAGACTGGCCAAATGGAAAATATTGCTAAGTGAGTTTGATATTGTCTACGTGACTCAGAAAACGATCAAAGGACAGGAACTAGCCGATCATCTTGCCGAAAACCCCGTGGGTGGAGAATACGAGCCTCTAAAGATGTATTTTCCTGACGAGGAGGTCTCTTTCATAGGAGAAGACATTGCAGAATCCTATGATGGCTGGAGAATGTTTTTCGACGGAGTAGCAAATTTTAAATAAGTTGGCATAGGAGCAGTTCTAGTATCAGAAACAGGTCAGCATTACCCGGTGTTCAACAAACTCAGGTTCCCGTGCACCAACAACATGGCCGAATACGAAGCCTGTATCTTAGGGCTCAAACTAGCCATTGACATGAATGTTCTAGTGATCGGGGATTCCGATTTGCTCATACATTAGGTCCGAGAAGAATGGGTAACCAAGAACTCCAAAATATTGCCATACTTGCATCATGTATAACAGTTGAGGAAAAGGTTTACAAAGACAGAATTCTGCCATGTCCCTAGAATCTAGAACGAGTTCGCCGATGCATTGGCCACTCTATCATCCATGATTCAACATCCAGATAAGAACTTCATATATCCCATCCCAGTAAAAATCCAGGATCAACCTGCCTACTGTGCTCATATCGAGGAAGAGGTAGACGGAAAGCCGTGGTTCCATGACATTAAGAAATATTTGTCAATAGAAGAGTATCCAGAACTTGCAAACACTACTCAAAAGTGCACTCTGTGTAGATTGTCCAATCACTTCTTTCACTATGGAGGAATCCTGTACAAGAGGACTCCCGATTTGGGATTACTAAGGTGTGTCGAGGCAAGGGAAGCATCCAGGTTATTGGAAGAAGTTCATGCAGGGACCTGTGGCCCGCACATGAAAGGTTTCGTCTTAGACAAGAGAATACTCCGTGCCGGTTATTTCTGGATGACTATGGAGACGGACTGCATCTAGTATGTTCGGAAATGACATTGTTGCCAGATTCATGCAGATATGATAAAGGTGCCTCTTAATGAGCTCAATGCAACAAGCTCTCCATGGCCGTTCGCCGCTTGGGGAATGGATGTTATTGGACCTATCGAGCCTGCCGCATCAAACGGGCACAGGTTCATTCTAGTGGCAATTGATTATTTCACCAAATGGGTTGAAGGAGCATCGTATAAGGCAGTGACCAAGAAGGTTGTGGCAGACTTTGTCCGCGATCGTATCATTTGCTGATTCGGCATCCCAGAGTCAATCGCCACTGACAATGGTTCCAATTCAACAGTGATCTGATGAAAGCAATGTGTGAAACTTTCAAGATCAAGCACAAGAATTCTACAGCCTACAAACCTTAGATGAATGGAGCCATAAAAGCGGCCAATAAGAACATTAAGAAGATACTAAGGAAAATGATAGAAAAACACAACCAGTGGCATGAGAAGCTATCATTTGCTCTATTGGGATACCGTACTACAGTCCGCACATCAACTGGGGCAACTCCTTATATGTTGGTTTATGGTACCAAGGTAGTCATTCCCGCCGAGGTATAAATTCCCTCCCTGAGATTTATGCAGGAAGCAGAACTTAAAGATGCAGAATGGGTAAAAGGTCGCTACGAGCAATTAGCCCTTATAGACGGGAAAAGACTGAATGCAGGTTGTCTTGGTCAGCTTAATCAGAATAGAATGACCAGAGCTTTCAACAAAAGAGTCAGACCGAGGCAGTTTGCGCCAGGGCAGTTACTACTGAAGAAGATTTTTCCGCACCAAGATGAAGCTAAAGGAAAATTCTCTCCCAGCTGGAAAGGTCCGTACATGGTTCACCGGGTTCTAACAGGAGGAGCCCTCAGACTCGCAGAAATGGACGGAGAAGTTTGGCCAAAGCCGATCAATTCAGATGCAGTGAAGCGATGCTATGTGTAACCATTATGATGTAATTTGAACTACACCTGACCTAATTTCCGTTTAAGAGGGGATACATAGGCAGCCCTATGGGTTCGGTCACAATTCAATAAAATTTTCATTTCCCCCGATATTGGAAAATGGGGTAGAATTTTGAGGAGGACCCTCAAAATTTTGAAGTTGACTTTCATCATTCATCACGCGCAGTCGTCAGAGGCACCAACCCAGTAAACTGGGGTAGAATTTTGAGGACGCTCAAAATTCCGAAGCAAAAGAGGTTGCAATATCTTGAACCACGTCGCAGTCATCGGTTCATCAAAAAGAAAATCATTTTTTTAATTTTATTTTATCTATTATGTATTTACATCATATTTATTTAAATCATATTACCAAACTATGCATGAATACTACCAGAACTGCTTTGTCAGTAACACTACCCCAATGAAAGCAAAAGTCGAGTAGGACATGCGCAGTCCGCGGGAAGACGAACTAACCTTCCCCCCTGACAAAACTCACAATTTTTTTTTGGATGCAGGCACCCAAGACATAGAATTATCGGATACGATTACAAACTCACACTTTTCAGGAATACAATTCTCAGGATCATCGCCCATTTCAGAGCACTAGTCACACGCAACATCCCCAGCAGCCACAAGGACAATTAATTGTCAGGCATCACCTCTCAGCTAAGAGATTTCATTACTCTTTACCTTATTTTCTTGCATTGCATAAGGCTACCATTCTGCCTTCCAAGACTAAGCACTATATCCATCTCACATTTCCTTGCATTGCATAATGTTACCATTCTGCCTTCCGAGACTAAGCATTGTCTCCATCTCTCATTTTCTTGCATTGCATAAGGCTACCTTTCTGCCTTCTGAGACTAAGCACTGTCTCCATCTCGCATTTTCTTGCTTTATATAAGGCTACCTTTCTGCCTTCCGAGACTAAGGGCTGTCTCCATCTTGCATCTTATTGCATTGCATAAGGCTACCATTCTGCCTTCCGAGGTTAAGCTCTACCTCCATCTGCATGGCTGAAAGATCGCCACTTTATCTCTCTTGCATGGCTGAAATACCGCCACCTTTTACTTACGACATGCAATCGACTGAAATATCGCCAAACTTTATTTAAGTTCTGCATCGGCTGAAATATCGCCAAGCTTTATTTTAATTTCACATCGGCTGAAATATCGCCATCTTATATTAAAATTTCGCATCGGCTGAAATATCGCCATTTATACTTATCCTTCTTTGTCGGCTGAAATATTGCCAACTTTATTTAATTCTTGATATCGATTGAAATATCGCCATTTTTACATGTTTCTACGTCGGCTGAAACATCGCCAACCTTATTTAAATTTCTGTTGGCTGAAATATCGCCATTTATATTTATGCACTTACCATCGGCTGAAATACTGCCAAATCTTACATTTCATGGGTTGAAATATCGCCAAACCATCCAAGGTCGTCATCATTTGGATGCACCATCTTCATAGCCCGAGAACACCATGCCATGGCCCGAGGACCTCGCTTTATATTCTGCACATCATTATTCAAAGGCATCATGGTTCGGGGGCACCATTATCATAGCCTGAGAACATCATTTCATAGCCTGCGAATCATTTATTTTGCGCTTCATGGCCCTGGACATCATGGTCTGAGGACGTCATCTTAACCGTCCAAAGACAATATTCATGGTCCAATGAGAACTTACATCACGTTTAAATTCCGCATGATATGCTTGTATTACTTAAATGCAGGTACATCAGCTGGCAATGACCATTGTAGCAGGAGCAATCTCGCTCCGGTTCTCGCAGCCTAATAGTCCTTGACCACCCTTCCCAACCTAAATATTGTGTCCTTCTCTTTGAAAACCTCCATCGGCATATTCCGTCGATGCATCCCGAACTACTTATGATATGATTCCTGTAAGACCAATGATATGTAGGCAACTCAGAAACCATAGCTCGGTCAAAACCTTTCAGATCGTTTCCTTCGGTCAAAATTGGCCATCATATCTTTACTCGATAACTCTTTCATCCTTCCCGAGTAAAGAGGGGCAGTTGTTGACACCCAATTTTTTCCAGGTATTTTTATACTCAAAATACTTTCAAAATAACATATATATGCATATATAAGCATACCCAAGTGCTTTGGTATTTTTCCCAAATTTTTTAAGGATTTTCAAAACCAATTTATTGTTTATTTTAGCAATACAAATCCCATAATTATCATTTTGGTGAATAACTTATTTTACTCTAATATTTACACCAAAATATAATTAAGGTGATTTTTGTATATTTTTACAAATTTATTTGGTATTCTTAAAGCTAAATTGCATATAATTCCAATTATAGCCTATTTTACGATGAATAGTATTTTATAATTGTAAAATTAGTTCCAGTATTTTAATTAATGTTTATATACTATTAATTGTCTCAGTACTTTCAAATTGCTTTTAAATCATTTTAATATTTTTATTAAAAATAAAAAGGGTAAAACTGGCTATTTAAATACTAGCCCCATTTGCATTTCAATTATAGCCAAATTGATCTCCTCTAATTGACCCAATTTTGAGCCCAATTCCGGACCAGCCCACCTTTTAACCGGTCCCAACACATGACCCAACCTAAATGGCCCTACCCAGTTCCCACCTACCCCTCTCAGCCCAACCGTTGATCTCCCAAGATCAACGGACCCAGTTTATTTTTCCTTTTTTAATTCCCAATCACCCCCTAACCCTAGCCATTTCGTCTAGTCCGCCGCCCTTGAATACTCTCCACTCCCAAATTCTCTCGAAGGTTCTTCGGAACCCTAACCATCTCCGACCTTTTCTCCACCGTACTTCCACCGGAATCCATGGCTTCTCAGGCCATGGGTGGCCTGTACTCACCCCCTTCCACCATTAGACCATGTTTGTTCGAAGCTTCAAGGTCTGGCCTCGATGGTTCTCCTCCATACTTTCTTAGATCTATGGTTCCATGGTCTCTCCGGCCATGCTCCGGCATATTCAAGCACGAGAAGCCTGATTCCTGACCTCTTCGACCCAACATCTAACTTTTCCAAGCCTTTCTCATTTTGTAGGGTTTCTCTAAAACCCTAAGCTGTTTCAGGTTTTTTCTCTGTTTAATTTCTTAGATCTATGCTATATTTGCGTTCTACTGGAGTTTTTAAATGTTTTCCATAATCTTTTTCTTTCAAGATTTGTTTCTCTTCGATTTAGGGTTGCTGAGAAAGTTTCGATATGTTTCTCTAACTCTTTTTCTTCTTTTCTTTGTGTGAATCTATCTTTGCTATGTTCCTGTTTATCTATCTCGCATGTTCTTCTCCTATGTCCTTATGTTTGCCTTATTATGCATGTCCCCCTATTGTGCTCCATTCTTCCTTCTACTGGTTTCTATTTCATGTTTTCACACGTTTATCTTATGTGTTCGTTATCCCTGTGTTCCTTAATTTTCCACTAAGATCTTAGTTCTTAATTTGCCTTTACTGGACCTTTGTTTAATTTTTAACATGTTTCATCTACTGTTTCTTTGATTTTGTACTGCCTCTTTATATTCTGAACTTGTTTAAGTTTCAAGCTTCTCTTAAAACATGGCCTTTATGTCAGTTTTTCACTATGTTTGTTTCAAACCTGCTATTTTACTCGTTTGAGTCTTTAAAAGAGACCCTTGAGCTTGCTATTTGTCTTCTTGTCTCTACATCTGATTCAAATTGAAAAACCCTAGGATTTGAGGGTTTTCTTCGGCTAGTTTGATTTGATGTTTGGACTAGGGTTCTGCTTTGAAACCCTGAACTCTCAGACTCATTCTAAGTTTATAATTGGACTGGAAACTCTTTTTTTATAACTCTAAACTTTTCTAGGACAGTCTTTTCTAATCAACATGACAACTTCTTCTTTTTTGATATTTGTGTGCTTTATATATGAGAGATCCTTCTTTCAAAAAGGGTCTTGCCAATTATTGATTGATTTCGAATTCTTTTATTAATGTTTGATTGACTGTTATTTGATTCTCCTTAAGTTAAACCCTTTCCTCTCTTTTTCGAACTTGGTTCATTCGAACAAAGCCTGCAATCTTATATTTTACTGACTGTTTGATTGATTCCCTTTCCTTTTTTTTCATAAACCGCGTACCATTGGACTTTGCCTTAAATAAATTCCTATGCATTTACCCTCTTTGTACTACTTTGGAAAATTCTTGATCAAATTCTTTCCTTATTTATTTTTCCCGTTTGAAATCAGAATCCCTAATTAAAAGGGAACCTTGTGTGATTGATTTCTTGCTTATTTCTGCTTCTTTCCTGCATTATAAATACTTGACACTTTTTTCTAAGACACACGATTTTCTAATCACCACAACTCTCTTCTAAACTTACACTCGTGCTTCTTGATTGCAAGTTGGCTTCCCTAAGTCTGCTTCTTCTCCCTACTTGCTTCTTTCTAAAAACTGGTATGCCCTTTCATTTAAATTTTTGCCTCATCCCTATATGTTTATTCTATAGTTTCATTTTGTGTGATTTGCTATTTATGATTCGCAACTTATGCTGAGTTTTCTTTTCTTTGTTTTGTTTTGCATATGAATCCCTATCCCTAACCCCTTTATGTGTTGAGTTGAAACCTTGGCCTGACAGTATCCCAATTACTGCCCAGGCCATGGTTTGACCTTCAATAGGTCTTGGACTCTCCAATGCTTGGCTAGTGGGCTAGTCAGGGCTGTGCCACCATTCTATGTTGCTGGGCACGACCAACAACCTGCCTTGGAATCCCTTAAACCCCTCTATTGCACTTACACTTGTTCCTAGACTCTAAGTTCTGCCCCCCTCCAATGAGCCTTGCTTTGGGACCTTGAGCTCCCTCTGAACTTGGACATTGGAGGGCTGGCCCTTCCACACTGCACTTTAATTTAAGTTCTGCAATGATATTTAGGTGTGAACATTGCCTGGAGTTCCTGAAACTCCTTGGAACTTTGATACATCCCGGATAAGAGTAAGGCTTTGGAACCTGATCTTGGCAGTTGGCTCATATCATATTGTTAGACCTTGGGTTCGAATTAGGCTTCTTCTATGCATCTTAGGAGTTCTGATTGTAATTTTATTTCCTATTTTTTTTCTGATTAATCTTGATCTGTAATAAAACTTTGTAAGAATATCTGGGGTGATTAGTGAAAAGGGAAGGATAACCATGTATGTAAAAGGGGTAGATGTCATGCCTATAGGATTTCTAATTTCAGCAGCCTCGCATGTAGACATCATGTCTATAGGAATTTTTGCATGTAGATAACCTGCCTATAGTATTTCTAATTTCAGCATCCTCGCATGTAGACATCATGTTTATAGGATTTCTAATTTCGGCACCCTCATATGTAGACACCATGTCTATAGGAATTTTCGCATGTAGATAACCTGTCTATAGGATTTCTAATTTCAGCAGCCTCGCATGTAGACATCATGTCTATAGGAATTTTTGCATGTAGATAACCTGCCTATAGTATTTCTAATTTCAGCATCCTCGCATGTAGACATCATGTTTATAGGATTTCTAATTTCAGCACCCTCATATGTAGACATCATGTCTATAGGAATTTTCGCATGTAGATAACCTGTCTATAGGATTTCTAATTTCAGCATCCTCGCATGTAGACATCATGTTCATATGATTTCTGCATATAGATACCATGTCTATAGGATGCGCATGCGCAGAAAAATATGTCTGTAAGTCCTTTCTAATTTTGGCATATCCACTTCTCGCTAGGCAAATATGTTTATAGGTCTTAATAACCAAAATAAAGCAATCAGATGTTCATCTAGTATTTAGATGTCACGCCATAGGGTTTTTGCAATTTTATTATATCTTCAAATATGTTCTAAAGCCGACAAATGCATTGAAAGCATGCCTATAGGAATTAATCAAATCCGAATCGCCTCACTCATTTATAAGTCTAAGACCTGTAGTAATAATGAATTACCAGTTATAAAACTCATGGTCACTTGCTGAAACTCGCCTCCCTTCAATAGCTTACAATGTTTTCCTAAATCAGTATGTATTCATTGTTCCTCAACTTGTAGATGCCATGTCTATAGGTCATCACGTAGGCAAACAAGTATGTAGTTAATTAATTAAACTGGTATTCGATAGGTTGCAGCCAGGCGAGCCTAATACTAACTTCTTTCCCGAAAATATGTAATGAACCAGCCTGCCTAGCGTTAAGCATAAATTTTGACCTAATCAGCACATGTAAGATGTGCTAAGCTACATGATTTTCTGTGATTAAAGGAGGTTTATCTGAGCCTTAATTGTTTGTGCTCCCATAACTGCTTTCATGTGTTTTGCTTGACGCCTTAGTATTTTAATCCTTTAAAACCTCTAAAAAGCCAAACTCCCTCCCTTTAGGATTATGGTCTTAAATCCTCCAGGACTGATAGGTGGGACGGGTAATAGCATGCAATAAGTAAACGAGACTATTCTACGCTTAATACCTTAACGGGGTGGGAAGGGTAGACATGGAGATGATGATCACACGATAACTCTACGTGTACGATTGGTTACCGGTGTTGTGTGGATGATCCATGTGCTTTATAAACCTAGGACCCCCTTTGTTTTATGTAATTTAGTTTAATACCAATAGATTCTGTCTTTTCAACTACCTAAAACTCCTATTAATTTTATTGCACTATCCCTTCCCTTTTGCTTATTCAATGGCTTGATTAATTTTCTGTACTTAGACCTCCCTTCAAACAAGTTATGGATTACAACCTGCATGTTACATACCTACCCTTATGTGTGAAATTAATTGTATACTTATTTGCATTAAAGTCACAATATAGCATGGTCGGGAACCACACTAGTGGATCTTGAGGGGTGCCTAACACCTTCCCCTTGAGATAATTTCTAGCCCTTACCTGAACTCTGGTTTTCCAACTCAAAACCCTTAGTGTCCTAATGCACTTAATCATTAGGTGGCAACTCTTCAATTCCAAAAACCCAATTCCTAAATGGGAATAGAATTGTCCTCCCAAATGTCGTAAACCCAATTTTGCTTTAGAAAAAGGGGGGCGTCGACAACTCTTTTTTAGTCGTCGTGTAATTCACTTGGGAATCATTCATTATCTTGCTCGCATAATACACCGGGTGAAACATTTTATTCATTCTTTGACCCTAGACTGCCCTAACTGCAACATCACTCGCGTCACACATAAGCTCGAAATGCAATCTCCAATTGGGTGCGGTAATAATAGGAGTGGTAGTCAACTTGTACTTGAGGAGTTCAAAAGTTGTCATGCATTCCTCATTGAAAATGAACTTTGCATCCTTTTCCAAAAGTTTGCACAAAGGATTCACTACCATCGAAAAGTCTTTGATAAATCTCCGGTAGAACCCCGTATGCCCAGGAAAACTTCTAACTCCTTGATAGAAGTAGGGGGAGGGAGCCTTGAAATCACCTCAATTTTAGCTTTGTCCACCTTTATCCTGTGCTTTGAGATTTTATGGCCAAGGACTATGCCCTCCTCAACCATAAAGTGACATTTTTCCCAGTTGAGCACAAGATTAGTTTCTTCACACCAGGCCAAACCCTATCAAGATTCTTCAAACATTTATCAAAATGAGTCACCCTCAACATTGAAGTCATCCATGAATGCCTCCAAAATGTCTTCCACCATGTCGGTAAAAATGGCCATCATACACCACTGGAAAGTAGCCGATGCATTACACGACCCGAATGGCATCCTAGAAAGGCAAAGGTACCATATGGGTAAGTGAAGGTGGTCTTCTCCTGATCTTTCGGAGCAATCAAAATTTGGTTGTACCCAGAATATCCATCCAAGAAACAGTAGAAGGCACAACCAGCAAGTCTATCTAGTATCTGGTCAAGAAAAGGCAATGGAAAGTGATCCTTACAGGTCGCTTTGTTCAACTTGTGGTAATCCATGCACACCCTCCATTCAGTGACAGTCCTGGTAGGAATCAGCTCATTTTGTGCATTGGTAACCATGGTCATACCACCCTTCTTTGGCACACATTGCACTGGCAAAGTCCAAGAACTATTAGAGATAGGGTACACAACCCCGGCATCCAACCACTTGATCACTTCCTGTTTTACAACTTCTTGCATTGCCTCATTCAACCTCCTTGATGTTCCAAGGAGGGCTTTTTATCATCTTCAAGAATAATCTTGTGCATACAAAAGATGGGGCTTATCCCCCGAATATTAGCTAAAGTCCATCCAATTGCCTTCTTCCATTTTTGGAGCACCGCCAATGTGGCATCTACCTGCATGTTAGTAAGACAAGCAAAAAGAATAACTGGCAAAATTGAACTAGGGCCTAAGAATTCATACCTGAGGTGTGGAGGCAACGACTTCAACTCCAACACGGGAGGTTCCTCGATTTAGAGCTTTGTTGGTGGAGTCTTCCTATTCTGAAGATTCAAAGAGATCTTCCAAGGCTCATAAGAGTAAGAGCCCATTCCATGTAAAGCATTAACACACTCCACCCGACCTTTATCCTCATTTACATCAAGATTCAACAATACCACCTCTAGAGGGTCCTCCACATTGATCATTGCACTAGTATCATCAATTATCACTGTCGTGACAAGATCTAAGAACGAGCACACTTCTGTACAGTTGGGCTGCTTCATTGACTTACACATATGAAAGACCACTTTTTCATCACCCACCCGGAAGGTGAGTTCCCCTTCTTCCACATCAACTAAGGCCTTCCTAGTTGTAAGGAAAGGTCTTGCTAAGATTATATGCAACTCAAAATTAACCTCACAGTCGAGAATCACAAAATCAGCCGGCAAGATAAATTTGTCCACCTGGACAAGAACATCATCAATTATACCCAATGGCCTCTTCATTTATCTATCCACCATTTTTAATCTCATGGAAGTCGGTCTCGGTTGTCCAATAACCGAAGTCTTGAAATGAGTAGGGCATCAAGTTGATACTTGCCCCTAAATCACATAGAGCTTTTGCAAAGTTTGCACTACAAATGGTGCAAGGGATTGTGAAAGCACCGAGATCTTCTAGCTTCGGAGCCATTGAATGCACTATTGCACTAACTTGGAGGGTCATATTGATAGTTTCACAATCCATGGATCTTTTCTTTTTCACCAAGTCTTTCATGAATTTAGCGTAACCCGACATTTGCTCTAAAGCCTCCACCAAAGGCACATTAATGGATATGCTCTTTATCATGTCAATAAATTTCTTAAACCTGTTCTCATTTTTCTGCTTCGTGAGAATTTGAGGATAATGTGGAGGTGGCCTTGGCAAAGGAGCCTTGCCTTTAGGCACAACCGTTTCCGGCATGTCTATTACTTATTTTCTAGACAGGTTCATGTCATTCTGAGTTTCAACAACGGTATCTTTGATATCAACCCTCACTTCGTCGTTCAAGTTCTCATCAATCACATTCTTAACCACCAAAGGGATCTCATCCTCTAGCAACTCAACTTCATCACTCAATTTTTTTTGTTTGGGGGCATTCACATCATTGCCTCGTCCACTTTTTGTAGTTACCGCCATTGTATGCCCGGTATTGTTCCCACCTTTCGGATTGATTACTGTATCACTAGGTCTCCCTTAGGGCGAGTATTCAAGGATTATGAGATTTGGCCTAGTTGAACCTCCAAGTTTCTGATTGAGTTATTGTGGGATGCCAACTGAGCATTGGAGTGAGCATTCTTTTTCATCCTCTGTTCAAACATCATCTCGATTCTCCCCATGTCATTGTTGGATGAACTAGGACCTTGGGATGGAAATGGGGGTGGATTTTTTAGTTGTTGATACATCAGGGGCCTTTGAAAGCCTTGCCCCCAACTTCTCTGGTTCATATTGTTCCAACCACCCTGATTGTTGTTTCCACCCCAATTGTTGTTGTTGTTGCCCCAGTTACTCTGATTGTTTTGATTATTGTTCTGGTTGCCCCAATTTGGAGTTTGGTTGTTGTTCCCCCAATTATTGTTCCCTTGTTGTTATTGATTTCCCCAATTGCCTTGGAATCTCCATTATTGCTATTGTTTAGAAAAATTACCCCTTTGGCCTTGATAGTTGTTCACGTACTGCACTTCTTTATTCTACTCATCGTACCCATCATCTTGGAACCCACCACTATCTTGGTCATATTGATCCGAATTCCCTTAGTTCTGTTGACCTCTTTGTCTTCTTTTGTTCACTATCATGCTGACACCATATCATTCACTTATTGTGGAGTTTGAACCTGTTGTAATGGTGCCTTTGCTAGCTTGTTCATTGTTGTTGTCAGTTCTGCTATTGCCTGCCCATGATCATAGAGCTCTTTGTGCAAGTGAATGACCGTGGGGTCACCCTGCGGCACATTTGCTCTACTTTGACAAGTGGAAGAAGTGTCCTCCATCTCATCCAATATCTCACAAGCTTGATCATATGGCGTATTCATGAAATTTCCCCTAGCTAGTTGGTTCACTATGCACTGATTTGTTGTGTTAATGTCTCGGTAGAATGTTTGTTGTATCATTGCCTCGGTCATATCATTGTTTGGTCATTCCTTCACCATGGTCCGGTATCGCTCCTATATCTCATGCAGTGGTTCGTTGGGCTCCTGTTTGAAATCTAAGATTTCATCTCTCAAGGTATCCATGTGACCCGGCGAGAAAATTCTTGCAATGAATTTATCCGCCAATTCATCCCATGTATGGATGGAGTGGTTGGGGAGTCTCTCCAACCAATCCAACGCCTTCCTTCGAAGAGAGAAAGGGAATAATCTCAATCGCAAGGCATCCTCGGACACATTCGTTTGCTTGCTCCCCAAACATGTATCAACAAATCCTTTAAGGTGCTTGTAAGCATTTTATTGTGGACCACCCATGAAATACCCTCGCTGCTCCAACAATGTCAATATCATGTTGGTAATTTGAAAATTGCCCACCTGAATCCGGGGTGGGACAATTGCACTAGAATATCCTTGGTCAAGAAGCACTCGAGGAGCCATTCTTGGAGATGGTGGGGGAGGGTCTGGAACATTGTCATTGGCATTGGCCTGGCGGCCTCTCCTTTGTCCTAGAGGCACTAGAGGCACCTCATCATCTCCGCTATCATCAACCTCCTCCCCCGAAACCACGTTTCCAAGAGGGTCATTGTTGTTGTTTGCCACCATTTTGTACCTAAATTGGCATCTCACACAAATTAGTATCACAAAAGGAAATAAAAACAATACACAAAACTATTTAGATAGATAGCCAAAACTGTTAGCTCCTCGGCAAGTAATGCTGCACTGTGGGCCGGGCCCAGCCCGGGACCAGACCGGGACCGCGGTCATAACGTGCCTGGTGGGCCGGTCTCAGTGGGCCTGTCCTAAATGGTGCGCAAGGCCCGTGGAGGGCCAATCTACTTCAAGGAGCCCACGAGCCCGGGACCGGCAGGCGGGTCTGGGCCAGTTCAACCGGGCCCAACGGGCCTAACGGGCTCCAACGGCTAATTTAAAAATCTAGCCGTTAGCCTTCAAAATTGATCCATTGGCCACTTTAAAAAATAGCCATTTGGACCCCAAACTTTATTTTAATCCCAAACCTTATATAATTATACTTTTTCCCAATTCTCAACTATAAATACCCCCTCATTCTTTCATTTTTACTCACCAATTCATCAATCTCTCTCAATCTATATCTAATTTCTCTTATATAATTGCTTATTTTATTATTTCAATTTCGTGAAAATTTGTGAAGTTGGTGAATTGAAGTATTCAATTCTTCAACGATTTTCAATTTTCAAGAAGTTGTTCGGCAATTCGGTAAACTCGTTCCAACTCTTAAGTTTTAAGAATATATTTTTGTGTGTTTTAGTTTCCATAATTGTAATTAGTATGACATTTTCTTTGAAAATTTTTTTTGGTGGTAAGGGAAAAGCTAAAGTTGGTGAAAGTAGTCGCCAACCTACTGCCCTTCCCCCGGCTCCCTGACCCAGACCTGTTACCCGTCCTGCTGCTCCTATTATTCTTGATAGTGATAACCCTTATTTTCAATTTTTCCGATAGTGACTTTGCCATAATGTTGCACCAGGTCAGCAATTAAATGAAGAAGTTATGAATGCTCTTTATCCTAATGAAACTATCTTAGAAAATGATGAGGAAAATGAGGATGTAGATAAAACCCAACCGGATTTAGATGATACACCTACTAGTCCTGTTAATAACTCTACTGATGCCCCGCCCGACCCACCTGTAGAAACCCCTACCTTTAATAGACAACCTTCTAAACGCCTCGAAACATCAATTATTTGGAATTTTTTTACTTAAGTATGAGAGCAAAATAAGGCTAAGTGGAAAACTTGTGGGAAATTACTGGCGCATAAATATACTGGAGATCGTAGCGGTATGGGTAGTTTGGCTAGGCACATAAAAACACACCCCAGAGAAAAAGTTAAATATTTACAAATGAAAGCGCAGGAAGAGGGAACAAGTGTAGATACAGCGGTTAACCCTAGTACAGGTTCAAATCTAGTTCAACAAGGAATTAACACTGTGACCGATGGTATTTTATATTACGATCCTAATAAAGATTGTGAAGAATTAGCAAAGATGGTTACCGTTATGTGCTTACCCTATACTTTTCCTTCTAACCCTAACTTTATACATTATATTAGAAAAGATTTTAATCCTACTTATAAAGGTTGGCCTCACGCAACCGTAAAGAGCGATATGTATAAATATAAACATCAATATGAACAATATTTGCGGTATTTATTTACTCATATAACTAATCGGATTGCTATTACTACTAATATTGGTAGAAGTAATAATGACTGTGATTATCTAACTGTTACAAGTCATTGGATAGATGAGGAGTGGATAATGCAAAAATGCATTATTGCTTATAGAATAATTAATTCACATCACACAGGTAAGTTTATTGCTAACACTGTTGCAGATATTTGTAGATATTTTTGCATTAGAGATAAAATAATGGAAATTTATATGGATAATGGTTCTAGTAACACTAGTGCTATATGCATACTTACAACAACAATAAATCCTGCATTTAGTAATTGTTTCCATGTGAGATGTATTTGTCATATTTACCATTTAATTGTCGGTGATGATATGAGAATTTTAAATTTAGAAATTGAAAAGGTTAGAATGGCTCTTAATTGGCTTTTTTATTCAAACCGTAGAAGTATACTTAGAGAGTATTTTAAAAAATGTGATGAATATGGCCTTAGAGAAAGAAAGGTTCCTAAATCTTGTCCGACTAGATGGAATTATATGTACAAAAGTTTAGTAGTTGCATATGAATATAAAAACCCAATTAATGCAACATTTAATGCTTGTGTTGGTGGTGAGGATGATGATGAAATCCTTACAAATCAAGATTGGACGAATGTTAAAATTCTTATAGATTTTTTAGAACATTTTCAAATTGCTACAAATGCATTTTCTGGGCAATATTATCCTACTATTTCAAACTGTTTAGTTTATATTGCAGCACTATGTGATTTGTTTGTTGAATTTTCGGAGGGTGGGGAAATTTATAAACTTGCTATAAATGCAATGAAAGATAAGTTTAAAAAATATTTTTTCCCTATCCCCTCTATTTATGGTGTTGCTGCAATGTTACAATGAAATTAGGAGGTCCTCACTTTTGATACTCAAATATTTATAAGGCTTTAGATCTTTCAGATAAGGAATTTGCTACACTTGCAGATGCAAAAGCCTCAATTAAAATAAATGCTCAAACAATTTATAATGCTTATCAACTTGCCTTAGATCATGCTAGGTGAAATGTTCCAACCCCTACTTCGTCTAGTTCACAATCGTCTAAAAGAGCTGCGGGCCTAAAAGCACTTAAATCTTGGATGGAGTTTAGGGGTTCTCAAGTGATAATTTTGATGAGACTTCACATCTAAATGAGCTTCAAGTTTATTTGTCGCAGGGACTTGAAAAGGAGAATCCAGACGGCACCTTTGATCTTTTGGAATGATGGAAGGAAAGGGAAAAACATTTTCCAGTTCTTGCAAGGATGGCTCGGGATATTTTATCTATTCAAGCTTCAACAGTTGCATCAGAGAGCGCTTTCAGTCAAGCAAGACTTCAAATAGGTGATCATAAAGCGTCTATGAGGGAGAGCTTGGAAAAATCAGTACTATTCAGAGATTGGATCCGCTCGGAAAGAAGAAACTTT
>MU748312.1:208818-219560 GCA_026770625.1 Nicotiana glauca | reverse complement strand
ATACTATATATATATATATATATATATATATATATATATATATATATATATATATATATACTAACATACTATATATACTACAAAACATTACAAGATTTTTCAAAAGGAGGGCCCCACCCTCAATTTACAAAACTAACCTTCTCTAAAACTATAAATACCCCCCTCCCTCTTATTCATTTCAATACTCAATACTTATTTCTCAATCTAAATTTCTATCATTCTCTTAATCTCTAATTTTCAAGGCTTCAAGTCTTAATCTCAAATTTCAAGTTAAATCATGCCTCGTTCGGAAAGAGTGCGCTTATTTGTTTCGCAACATTTTGAAGTGCTTGTACAAAATGAAGAAGGCCAAATGTGGTAGAGTCTTAAATTTTCATTCAGGGTGTACCACAGGCATTTTAAGGAGGCATATAAAGTATTGTCTTGAGCGTATTTATCCGAAAATTCGTAATTAAGATTTTTCGATAATTTGTATTATTTTAAAATTATTAGACGTATTTATGCTTAATGTTTTACTTTGTTATTAATTTATTATGCATGATAATTTAGTTTTACTATTGTTTTGTTATTTTACTTTTTCTTCAATCACTTTAATAATTAGGTTTCTATATTATATATACTACATATATTTATATAGCCATGTATGAGAAAGCAATTTATATTAGTATATACATATATGGTTTACAAGAAATTGCCTTAAACAAAAAAAAAATAGCTCGGAAATAATAAAGCCCGTTAGGCCCGTATGGGCCCTTGAGCCTGGCCCATTTAGCCTATGACTATGTGGGCCTAGGCCCGTCATGGGCTGGTTCCACCCGTTGAGCCCATGAAGCTCGGGATCGCCAGAGCCCAGCCCGCTTGAGCCTGGGCCCATTTAGCCCATTTAGGCCCGGGCCCGGCCCAGAATACATCATTATCGGCAAGATTCAGTCCGACATTTCATTTCCCCCTTCATCATTTGATTTTTCGCATCTAAGAGATTATCTTGCAAACGGAGCCAAAAAGTGATCGAGTCCAACCCTACAACACTACAGAGTGGCGAGAGCGGTCGATGCAGATTTTACCCGAGAAGGTCGGGATCGAATCCACAAGGATCTAGATTGTTTAGGAATTGGATTCATGTCTAAACTAGCAATGTGTAGTGGTGTTGATTACACTTCCTATCATAATTGTTCATTTATTACTTCTAATTTTGTGCTAATGAGATGCTAAATTAAACTAAGAATAAATGATTGCAAGGTTTTCTAAATTGATAACGAGGCACATGGGAAGTGACTTTCTCTAAGGTGAGTATTTGACGGGTTCTAAAGCTTAAGGAAAAGTTGTTATGTTTTGGATCACGATATAGCCAATGCACGACACTACACACTCTATACCTCTCGGTAGCTTGAGTGACTTTGTCCTAATTGACTTTCTCAAGACCAACTGGGTGTCAAAATTAGACAAGCAATATAGGCTCAAGTCGGGTATTACTATATCTAGGTTTAACCCTTTAATTGGGGCTATCAATCTCTCAAATACGCCCCAATTCCTTGTTGGACTGATTTTCCTAGACTCAAACTCTTTTTCTCAAGAAGAGCCCAAGTAAAAAAGGCACAAATTAGTGTTTGCAACCACTAATTCAACATGGAAGACACAAATCAATCCAAATATCAACCACCCATAAACATCTAAGCCTTAAAACAAAAGACCTATCAAATACCCATACTAGGGTTGAGACACAACCCTAGCTAATCGGTCTAGCTACTTATAATAATGGAAGAAAATAGATAACTAGATGAAGAATAACCCATAAATATGTTTACAAGCTAAGAATTGAAGATTCGATGTTAAACCAGCTATAAGTTTAGTCAAAATAGGCTAAAACCACCGTTCATGTGCTCAGCTAAAAGTTTGATAACCTAAAAATCTGAAAAAGAAATATTTATACTAGGCCAGATTTTCTGGACAAAAATACCCCTGACGGAGGTACCGCGGACAACAGAAAATACACCGCAGCCGCAGTGAGGCTTTTTGGCTTGATTTTTAAGTTTTTAAATTAGTCCACCGCAGATCGCATAAAATGCAATACGGTCCGCAAAAAATGGACCGCGACCGCAGTGGCTTCCAACTTCCAACTTCCAAACTCCCAGCTCTCTGAATCCCCTCTCCACGGACCGCATAAAATGGATTGCGGCCGCGATGAGGCTACTGCAGTCGCGAAGAATCTTTTGTGGACCGCAGTGCTTGATCTTCCAAAATTGCATCTCTGTAATCTTTTCCACCGTGGACCGCACTAAATGACTGTGACCGTGGTGGGTCTGTTGCGACTGCATTGGATTTTATGCTACAGTAGTGCCTTGACTTGTTCTTGGTACTTGTGCAGGTTCCACTCCTTTTTGGGCTAGTTTTGACTACTTGTCTCTTTTTTGACCAAACCTTGCAAATAAGTACAATATGTAAGCCCTTGGGGCGATTTGTATACATTTTTAATCAAAACTCAAGTAAAAACGAGTGTAAAATGAACTAGAATCCCTAGTTATCAAACGCCCCCGATCTTGAAAGGTGTGGACTCAAAGAAGTTCATACAGAAGCCGTTCCCATAGGAAGTGGCCCAGAAACACATTCCAAAAAAGTTCAGAATGCCGGACCTTCCGAAGTACAGCAGTAACTCGGACCCCAATGAGCATGTCAGCACTTACACCTGTGCAGTAAAGGGCAACGACCTAAGGGACGACGAGATCGAGTCCGTCCTACAGAGAAAGTTCGTACCTCCAAACCACCGACCGCACTAATGCTGGAAAGCGATCAAGAATCATTAACCATGGTGCAAAGCCTTTTTGCAAAACACTGTTCTCAGGTGATGCTGAAGACAATACCGATTTACCTTAAACGTCGAGACTTCTTCCCTGCTCGTCCGAGCTCGTGACATCCTTGTCCATACCGAGTTGTTACCTCTATCTTCACTTCAGATTCCATACCACTCATTGCACCCAACATGCCAACATATGATAGAACACGCTCTTCATCACAGCTTCAGAACTATTATTAGATTAACACTTCATTATATAAAACTTTCCACTTAACTCACTTCAGGAGAACCATATCAACACACAGGTGAGTTCTAATAACCGTAGAATGTGCAAATCTTTATGTAGTGGTCCAACCCAACATGACCCTTTCGGGATCCGCCTACACGTAATAGGACCATAACAATGGACTACTCTTGAATAACATTAATTACGACGAACGACAGGCCTCACCTGTACCGCCACAAATCACACGCGTAACTTGATCATGCTGAAATAATTGATCTCTACCACCAATATGCCAATAGATATATGGCTAACCAATCCATCTTCTTTCGACTTACCCTGATTTCCCTAGGAATAATAGTAACTACATTCAACATATAACACCATCCATCCGCACTCATACCGAGACCATGCTGTCTCACATCCCATGAACCATTTCGTACCTTTCAACTGCTACATCGCAAGTCAAAGCATCATAGAATATTCCATGAATTCCAAACCATTACCTGTATCTTCCTGATAGTGCTACATAGAAGCCCATAATTGATATAGAAAAATTACACATC
The DNA here is from genome assembly GCA_026770625.1 of Nicotiana glauca. NCBI lineage: Eukaryota > Viridiplantae > Streptophyta > Magnoliopsida > Solanales > Solanaceae > Nicotiana > Nicotiana glauca. Next base: position 215,980 of record MU748312.1, on the reverse strand, counting down.
TTGACCTCTCCCAATGGAGACTCTTTTCTAATCACATATACAAATTCAACATACCCAATTGTCACATGTAGAATCTCGAACACATTAGTACCATTCTCGAGAGTCATTTACTTTGTTTGACTGCATTTAGCCTGATCCAATGAACAAAATCACCCGTAACTAACCACAATTTAACCCGATCAACAGAACCGAACAACCAGTGGCTCATTGGCACTTCTAACACTACAACATATAGCCTTAACTTAGTCAAAAAATTTCCTTTACTCGAGCCATCCTCGGGCTCAATCTCCGCAGACCAGAACTGATTCACTAGCACGCCTCAAACCGGAACCAACATAGAACATAGCCGTGCAATCAGCTAATCAATAGCAACTCCCCAACTTGGCTCGAAGTCATATATCAAAACACACACCATAACTCATAATGCATATACTTTATTTCTTATACAATACTAAAGTGAGATTAACTAAATCCTTCATAAGCTCACGGAACACAAACCATCTGGTACTTCAGATCTTCTGCAAATCTCGTATTCACTATTGTAGTAGTTAAATCCACTCTCTTGAGCGATCCAAAATTTAAATTTCAACATATATATCTCACTTGTAAATAGGATCCTCTAACGTACAACATAAAGATCACACAACTCTGAACACTCCGCAGGAGATAACCCACATGTCTTGCCTCAAACTAACATTTCTATATTTACCTTCCACCGTCATCCACATTACACAGTCACTCAGTCTTCGTGAGTTTGAACTCATAATGCAACATGAAATTTACTTTACTCCTAACTAGAAGTCTTTAGAAGATTCTTCACACGCCTATAACTCGAGGCTACACATCCAATCACAATGGAGTTCATACACTTAATAGTTCATTTATCATCCAACAGACATTCCTCGTCACTTCCAAGTCATATAGATACCTCTCGCAGTACTAACATACTTATCACCTAGCTAGCCAACCGTCATTCCCGCTAATAGGGATAATATCGAACGTATAAGTTAAAAAACACAGCCCATGTAATCAGCACCTTGGTGCTCAAGCCATAGGCAAAAATTCGGCCTCAAGTCAACCAGACACGCCCAACATCAACTCACAGAGATCACGTCTCACCCCTCGACCAGGGAATCACAAGCCATTAAGGCAAATATGATACTGAGCGCTCGTTTGCGCATATGAATACGTGGAAGGAATTTCAAGAGTTACATTTCAAGCTGAATCAAGGACGCACGATAAGAATTCCAAGAATATGAAGTTTTCCTAAAGGTTCTGCAGCCTCTCGAGGATAAGTACAGATGTCTCCGTACCGATCCGCGAGACTCTACTAAACCTGCTCATGACTCGCGAGACTTAGTAACCTAGGCTCTGGTACCAACTTGTCACGAACATAAACCCAAACCCGGTCGTGATGGCGCCTCTCATAAAGACAAGGCCAGCCGACGCTTACTCAAATTCAGTTCTAACAGCTTAATAAATCAATAAGTCATTTATAAGGATGAATAATCCAATCCTTTAGGTAGTCAACAATACAATTCTATAAACATGCGGAATAATAACCCAACTCCGCCCGACATCAGGGTTTCACTAGTCATGAGCGTCTATTAGAGTATAAGTACAACTACAAAGTCTAAAATATACAAAACAAGACTAATGAACAAAAGGGGAGAAAAACAGTGCTGCGAACACTGACAACCACCTTCCTAAAACTCCGATAACCTTGCCTCCAATCACCAAAACCTGTTGCCGGGTGTATAAATACCTGCATCTGCACACAAGGTGCAAGGAGTAAAGTGAGTACTCCAACTCAGTGAGTAATAAAGGTAAATAACAACTGAGCAGTAAGAAATCACGTATGGCAAATCATCATGCTATATAGAAGAAATGTAAACCCTTTTTAGAAAATAGTGAAGCTATGAAATCTTTAGAAAAATATCTTAACTCGGTTTAAGCATCTTTTGAAATGTCCTTTTTCAGCAGTTATGCAAGTGAATGCAAAACAAATAGTGCAGATAAGCACAGAATTTTCGGCCCGCGGGTACAACACTCAGTTATCAAGGAATGCCAGAGTATCTAGTTTATATTGAAAGAGGTAGCACAAAATAACAGATAATAGAAAACAAATAAGATAATGCAAACACATCAAATAGTACCAATACCGCTGCGGCATGCAGCCCGCTACACATATCACTGCAGCGTACAACCCGCTCCGTTTAACGTCGACGACGCTCACTTGGGGGTGTGCAGACTCCGGGAGGGGCCCCTTACGGCCCAAGCGCAATATCAAGCCATCTTGTGGCATTTATCTAGGCCCTCAGCCTCATATCAGTTTCAGTATGACACCGCTGCGGCATGCAGCCCAATCCATATGTATCCTAACAATACAGGCCCTAGGCCTTACTTAGTCAGCAAAATCACATAAGCCACTCAGGCAATAATAAAACATGATGCTTAGCCCAAAGTATTTTTAGTAATATAATTTCAAGTGTTTGAGGCATAATAAACTTGGTTGAGTTTTTAAAAAGTGGAAAATACATGACTGAGTTCAAATATATATTTAAATCAGTGAGGAATTATCAACAACAATCCTCGAAGGGTTCAAATAGTACGCACGAAGCCCAAATATGGCAATCAGCCTAAATTATGAGAATAGCAAGTAATTTCAGTCAAATACGCAGCAATTTCATCAATCGGGACGGACTAAGTCACAATCCCCAATGGTGCTCTACCCCACGCTCGCTATCCGGCGTGTAAGTCACCTCAATACAGCACTACGATGTGCAAATTTGGAGTTTCAAACCCTCAGAATATCATTTACAATTATTACTCACCTCGAACTGGCTATTTCTTTAACTCGCGATGCCCTTGCCCCTCGAATTGGCCTCCACGTCCGTCGAATCTATCCAAAATCAGAACGAATACGTCATAATATGTTAAGGGAACGAAGCCCACTTGAAAACAATCAAATTGCCACAAAATTTCCGAAATTGGTCAAACCCGTCCCCCGAGCCCACGTCTCCGAATTTGACAAAATTCACAAAACTAGAATCCTTATACTCTCATGAGTCTAACCATACAAAATTTATCCAATTACGATACCATTTGGTCCTTCAAATTATCATTTTATATTTTGGAAGATTTCACCAATTTTCTTCTCAAATTCCATCTCAAATCACAAATTAAATGATGAATTCAATGATATATTCGTGTAATCTAGCCAAATCTGAGTTAGAATTACTTACCCCGATGAATTTCTTGAAAAACCTTCGAAAAATCGCCAAAATCCGATCTCTCTAGGTCAAAATATCAAATAAAACCCAAAACCTCATATTTATAGAGTAGCCCCCAGATTTTCACCTCCGTGGCCGCGCAAAAATGATCGTGGTCCGTGCTAAAACGAACGCGGCCGCGCCAAGTTTTGACTACAGTGGTAGGCTTCAGTATTTTTTCCATAACGTTCTAAATATATCCAAATTGCATTATCTTTACCTTTCCGGAAACTAGACATGAAGTGCTACAACTTTTGTTTTTGAATCTTCTAAAAATTCCTTGTATATCAAACGATATGCGCTTCCGAAGTAGGACCAGCAGGCAGGTTCTTCACTGCGGCCGCACCCCTTTTTGTGCGGTCCGCGCGATGCCTATCGCGACCGCGCCCGCTTTTGTGTGGTCCGTACTGCACTCACCGCAGGCACACTTCTTTTAGTGTGGACCGCGTGGGTGGGTTCCAAGGCCTGCAACCCTTCTGGACCTGCTACACCTATCATTTTTGGCCTAAAACATCCCGGAACCTACCCGGAACTCACCCGAATTCCCGGGACTTCAAACCAATTGTACCAACACTTCCTAAAACCTTATTCAAACATGTTACAATCATCAAAACACTTCAAACAACATCAAATCGCTCAAAACACATCGGATTCAAGCCTAAGTTTCAAAAATCTTGCGAAACACGTTTTTGATCAAAAATCCAACCAAATCACGTCCGAATGACCTGAAATTTTGCACGCATATCTCGAATCACCTAACGAAGCTACAACAACTCTCAAAATTCCGTTCTGACCCTCGGATCAAAATCTCACCTATCAACCGGAAATCGCCAAAATACTAACTTCGCCAACTCAAGCCTAATTCTACACCAGAACTCCAAAATCACTTCCGGTCACACTCCTAAGTCACAAATCATCCCCCGAAGCTAACAGAATCATCAAAATTCACATCCGAGCCCTCTAACTCATAAGTCAATGCCCGGTTGACTTTTCCAACTTAAGGCTTTTTAAAAGAGACTAAGTGTCTCATTTCTTATTAAAACCACTTCAAATCAACTCGATTACACAAGATATGGATTATGAAGCATAAGGAAGCTAAAAATGGGGAAATCGGAGTGATAACTCATGAGACGACGGGTCGGGTCGTTACACTTTCCCCTATTGTAATATACTTACTTTTGTATTTTTCGTATTTTTGGTTGTGTGATTTTGTTTAGACTGATAAAGTTCCATTTAATTTGTTTTGTTAGATTATAGTGATTGTAGATAGTAAGAGGTCTTAATTTTGAGTTTATTCCAGACGACGGATTTTCTTGAGGGAAAATGAAATCAAAAATTCGAAATTAAATAAATAAAAAACAATAAAAAAAATTCAGTTTAATATATGATTGTTTTAGTTCAATTTAAATAAATTTTCCCCTTGGTTTTCTTTATGCCGCGGTTCTTGTGATGACCCAAACGGTCATCGCTTGTTTTAAATTAAATTATGTACTTTTGAGGACCTAAAAACCTCATTTAAAGCCACCTCGATTTGTGTGCGCAGTTCGAGCGCGTAGCCGGAAAGCTTAAATATGAAAAATTATAAAAAAATGATAAGTTTTTATTATAATATGAGTTAATTTGACTTTGGTCAACATTTTGGGTAAATGATTGACGGTTCCGGAGGGTCCCTAGAAAAATATGGGACTCGGGTGTATGCCCGTAATCGAATTTCGAGGTCCCGAGCCCGAGAAATAAATTTTTAAAGGAAATTATTTTTCTGAAATTGTTATGGAAATTTGAAATGAAATTTGATTAGAACGTGTTGGTATCGGGCCCGTATTTTGGTTCCGGCACCCGGTACTGGTCTTATATATGATTTAAGATGGTTATGTAAAATTTGGTGAAAAACGGATGTCGTTCGACGTGATTCAGACTTGAATTGCTAAAGTTGATGTCTTAAGAATTTGGAGAAAAATGCTTTGATTTTGTGGTTTAATTTGTTGATAATGATGTTATTTTGGCGATTTGATCGCACGGATAAGTTCGTATGATATTGTTGAGTTAGTACGTATATTTGGTTAGGATCCCCGAGGGCTCGGGTAAGTTCCAGAAGGTCTTAGGCTTAAAAACACAGATATTGCAGGTTCAGAGCAATCTCAGTTCTCTGAACCCTCCAGCGTGGTCCGCGGTCGCCTTTGTGAGGTGTACGGAGAAGGGGCCAACGCGGTCCACGATCGCTTTTGTGCGGGCGCGGTGGGTGCCGTGCAGCCGCACTCCATTTTGTGCGGTCCACACAGTGTCACAGGCCCTCAGGTTCATAGGCCTGTGCGGCCGCAGTCCATTTTGCACGGTCCGCACAAGGGGTCCGACATGGGTATAAATAGACGGGATTCTCAGCTATTTTTCATTTTTCCAAAACCCTAAAAACATAAGAGGCAATTTTTCAAACAACTTTTATTCTCCAAATCAATTGTAAGTCATTTCTACTAGTTTTCTTCAATCATTAACGCCTTTTAACATGATTTCAACTTAAAATCAAAGATTTTCATGGGGGAAATTGGGTGTTTTTGGTCGAACCTAGGTTTTTCAAAATTGGGAATTTGGACATCAATTTGAGGTTCGATTTCAAAACAAATTATATTTGAGTTCATAGGGGAATGGGTAATCGGATTTTAGTTCGAACCTTGGGTTTTGACCACATGGGCCCGGGGGCAATTTTTGACTTTTTGGGTAAAACTTTGGAAAACTCATTTTCATGCATTGGGGTTGATTCATTTAGCATTTATTGATGTAATTAAGTAATTTGTGATTAGATACGAGCATATTGGTGGTGGAATCAAGGAGTAAAGCTATAATTGAAACATGAGTTGGCGTTCGAGACATCGAGGTAAGTATTTGGTCTAATCTTAGCTTGAGGGATTAGGAGTTGAGTCCTATTTGCTATGCTGTAATTGTCGAGTACGACGTATAGGCATGGTGACAAGTATCTATACATTGGTGTCTAGCATGACTGCGAGTCTTTAAATTATGAATATCTTGATTTCGTTGTATCTCTCATGCCTTGGTGATGATTCCTATTTGTTGGGAAAAGCTTGTGAAAGAAAATTGTGACCTATGGACATCGAGGAGCATTGGCTCAAGTTATATTACAATTGTGAATGTATATGAGATGATTGAACCCTTTGGAGCATTGGCTCAAGTGGTAAAATGAGTTATGCAATAAAAGTTAAAGAAAGAGAAAGAGTTATTGAATTGTTCCCTTCTCGGGATATTGTTGCTTTGTTGATTATTTTCCCTTGCCGGGATATTATTGCTTTGTTGATTATTTTCACTTGCTGGGATGTTGAGATTATTGATGTTGTACCCTTGCTGGGATTTAATTGTTTAATTGTGTTCCCTTGTTGGGATTTCCATTATTATTTTATTTATTCCCTTGCCCCTTGTTTGTGATTATTGTTTGGGTGAGGAAGAGCATTAGAGCACGAAGGGTGATGTCGTGCATTGTTTATTTATTGGGAGGAAAGAGTGTAAAGTACGAAGGGTGATGCTATGCATTGTTTGGTTATTGTGAGGAAAGAGTGTAAAGCACGAAGGGTGATGCCGTGCCTCACGATGTACCATTCCGTGCCTATTATATTGATTCTTATGGTGAGGACGAGAGTAAAAGCACGAAGGGTGATGCCGTGCACTTGTCCTTGATTTCCCTGATTCTTGCTGATAATTGAGTTGTGTTGTTCTTTACGTTTATTTTACTGATTTCCTGTTGTTACTTGACTTTATGGCGATGTCATTGATTCCCTTGCCCTAATTGCTTTGTTGTCACGACCCAAACTGGAGGGCCATGACTAGCACCCGACCATACTTGCCGAGCACCAACGTACATTTTATCTAACCTTCTTTATTATCTT
>MU748312.1:186814-207351 GCA_026770625.1 Nicotiana glauca | reverse complement strand
GCACCCTTGTATCACTTCAGATCAATATGATTAACTTCTTATCATCTCAAGGATAATTACTTATTGGATTTGTGTTAACTAACATATGGCATGAACTAACGCGTGTGGATATGGGTTATAACATTTGTAATTGTTGCTTTGGTGAGGAAGAGCGTAAAGCACGAAGGGTGATGCCGTGTATTATTTTGGTGAGAGAGTGTTAAATCACGAAGGGTGATGTCGTGTACTTATTGCCGTTTGTTATGATTTCTTGTTGTTATCAGTTCAAGTGCATCAATTTTCTTATTCCACTATTAACTTGATTCTTATGTTGACATTTTCTTTATTGTGTTACTAGTTATTATTGGGTCAAGGTATCCTTGCGCAGCATTACGCCTTGAATTTATGCTATAATTGCTACATGTTTATGTGACTTAATTGCTATTTGACATTTAGTATACTAAATGTTAAATTGCCTAATTGCTCTTAATTGCTACTTGTCATTATTTCTTTTCCTCAGTGATTCATAATTTTTGTGTACTTGTTATCTTATGAATTCGTATTAATTGTTGCGTTTGTTGGAGTAAATTTCATTTGTACGAATTGTTGATTTAATGAAATGGGAGCGGGTGGTACGCCTACCACAAGATATGAGAAATGGGATCGGATTGCACGCTTGCAATGAGTTGTGAACCGAGAATGAAATCTACCTTTATTTTCCTTATCCTTGTTAGAAGATGAATATTGGGTTCCTGATAATTCTCTTGAGATTCTGCTTTATCTGTTATTACCCGAAGCATGTTTTCCCCTCCCATCTTTATTTTTTTATCTCTGCTTTACTTTTTGTTGTATATTATACAACTGCACAAGTTTATTTGGTGGTCTAGTCCTAGCCTCGTCACTACTTCGTCGGGGTTAGGCTAGGCACTTACCAGCACATGGGGTCGGTTGTCCTGATACTACACTCTACACCTTTTTTGTGTAGACCCCAATGTTGTCGACTTAGGATCGCGGTAGGATTGCTGATTCTTGCTCATCAGGCGACCTGAGGTAGTCCTGCAGGCGTCCGCAGGCCTTGGCGTCTTCTTCTAACTACTATTCCTATTTCATTTCCCTTATATTCCAAAACAGTGTATTGTTATTTCTTCAGACCTTGTATGTAGTAAATCTTAGACCGTCTGTGACACCGTGACACCAGATTTTGGGTGATTAAGGATTAAGTATTTGTGTTAGATATAGTTTTCATATATTTTATCGTTGTCTTCCGCTTGAATTTAAATTTCCACTGTTATCATGTATTCGCTTTATAATTGTTAAAAAGAAATGATTAGTTAATAAAGTAATTGAACTAAGGTTTGGCTTGCCTAGCTCACATTAGTAGGGGCCATCACGACTCCCAAGGGTGGGAAATTCGGGTCGTGACAGTTCTTTTCCAAGGGTGTATTTGAACCGGGTGTAGTGTAATTTCTTTTTTTTTATTTCAATTGAATAAAAAGTTCCTAACTTAAAGAGTTAATCTCCTCAAATGCACATGCTTGAGAAGTGATATTTGCCTTATTTGTGATGTTCAACCTCAATTCTTGATTCTAAAGTAAGTGCCTTAAATTGTATATTTATAACTATGCTTAACTACTTTGACTAGAGATTCGAGAAAGATCCAAGCTTGAGTGAGTTATGTGCCAATGTGTGAATAAGGATTGCTGAAATATTCTGTGTATAATAGTTGATATCTAGAACTTTCCCCCAAGTGTTTTGCAAAGCGAAATAGTAGTATTATTCAGTTTAGGAGATGATATAGGTATTTATTTGTTGAACCAGTTTGATAATTATTTCCACCTAATTGTATATAACTTAGTCAAACCTTTTGAGACGTTAATCCTATTTCTTTGGCACCCACATTATACCAATTTATGTAAATATATCAGTTGTTTGAACCTCTATCTCTCATGAGCACTTAATGTTGTTTTAACGTTGATAAAGTTGAGAAGAGATTGGTTGGTTTATATAAAAAAAGAAGAGAATAATACATATATGTATATATATATATATATATATATATATATATATATATATATATATATATATATGTGGGATGAATTTCCAGTAGTAACATTCCCTAACTTAAGGTGCTTAAAGAGAATGGGACTTGTTGTTAGTATGTAAAAATCTCAAAAAGGTTGGAGATGGTTTAACATAGGAGTGATGCTGAAATTGTGAAATATGTTGTATGTATGGAAGTGCTCAAAGAGGTGTAGCTACTACATTCTATATTTTTCACACCCTTCTTGCAGCCTGCATTACAACCAATTAAAGTCCTACTTGATCCTTAACTGAATAAGCTCAATTAGTAGAGTATTACACTAGGGGCAAGCATATGGTATGTCATCTATTACACATGAATTTCAATTCTGAGAGTGAGCTAATTCTTTGTATTTTGAGTTCCTAAATATTCTTGAATAGTATTTTAAGAGGAACTAGTCTATGTCAATTGTGGGAGGGCATATGATTTGTAATAGCAAGGAAAAGTTATGACCTTTATGTTAGAGTAAGTAAGTAAGTTATAAAAATGTGTGGCACTTTGGAGTCATGTCTTGAGGTTGAAATATTATGAATAGGTACTTAAGTGTCGGCATGTGTTGTGGGAAGAAATGGTTTGATAAAAAGGTCCTCCCTATGTAAAATGTATGTTAATTGCTCGAGGACGAGCAATGGTTTAAGTGTGGGGTGGTGATCATAGGCTAAAAACTCGTATTTTAGTTGTTGCGACAACACTTTAATTATTTCATTTTACAAAGGTTTGAGCTTAAATGATAATGAATTGCACTAAATTCATGCTTTATGCCTTGCAGGAAGAGATTCCAACTTAAGAATTAACTTTGGGATGAATTTGAATAATTTGAGGCTTTGAATTCTGAGTAAATGCTAAATAAATCAAGTCGGTATCGTGTTCTGGGGTTGCAACGCAAGTCCGAATAGCAAAACGAATGAAAAAATGAAGCAGCGCAATATTTTGCACTGGCGCGCCGCATGGGGCACCGCAACAGTGCTCTTTTTTGTGCTCGCGGCACTGCGGGGCGCGCCGCGAGCGTGTAAAAATCACAGAATTATTCTATTTCGGACTAAAAAGGGCATAATTATCAAAACTCCCACACACATATCTTAAAAGGCAGAATCTGCCATTATTGACGGGGATCATCATATTTTAGAGAGAGAGAGAGGAGGAGGAAGAGAAAACTCATCTTGGAGAGGAAAATCAAAGAGGAACAACATCTTGGAGCAAGGATTGAAAGAGTTTTTTTAAACCTTCTCCTAGTATTTACTTATATTATGATTAAGACTTTTATTGTTGATATTTGTATAAATATGAGTAGCTAAAAACCCAAATATTCTAGGGTCATGGGTGTTAAATGATTATGTTGTTTGAAGTTTAGATTGAAGATCTTGAATTTATCGTTATGGGTTGTTTATTTGATTCTGTTATTAATTATTTTACTGTGTAGCTAACAGTGAAATACTATTTATAAATCTTGAGTTAAACTTGAAAAAGGAAGTTCTTGATTGCAAATAGAATCAAATAGAACAAGATCTTCATCCTAGGATCAGGTGTAAGATTCGTGATTAAGATAGAAATATACTTAATTGCCCTGTTTGGTTGAAAAAGAGGAATAATAAATGCATTTTTGTTAATATTAATACCATAGACATACAGGTATTAATTTAACTTGAATAGGCGCATAAGAATTCGACAGATTCTTATGGGTATTATTAACCTTATAATCAATAACCCAGATAAATTCAATGAATCAATCTTAAGTTTAGAACGTGGCATGATCTCTAGCAAGCCCATGACCCTGATATATCTTTTATATAAATTGTTAAAAGAAAATTGTATAAGTATTGTAGTAATTTTGTGTTGTATTATTGTTGAATTACTAAGTAAATTGTAAATTGGTTCTTTATGTATTTTGTGATAATTTAGCTTGAATGAATAATTGTTTGAACTAGCATCAGTCGATGAGTTAATCATAATTCCTTGTGGGAAAGATACTCTATTTATCACTATATTACTTGTCGATCACGTACACTTCGTGAGTGTTTTGGTCGCAACATCACAAAACATCTCCAAGGCCAAAAGTGTCCCAAACAATTGGGGACTGGCATCAAACTCTCAAACATCGCATGACCTCAGGGTCAGAATCTCCAAAATCGTAAGCCCTCAATGAGGCAATACCAAGTTTACAAGTAACGACTCCCGAGCTAGAATACCCTCGATAACTCGGGGACAGGCGCCAGTCATCATTCATGAAAAAACTTGAGCCCATAAGACCCCAAGCCGGCAGACTCAATCTCATAAGGCCTACATGAGGCAGCAACAGTACCTATAAGACCTCAAGCAAGGCATGAACCATACTTGTACCAAGTATCTAAAAATTGTAAGACCTCAAAGCCATGAAAATTTTGTACGACCTTACTAAAGGCATAAACCCGATGTCAAAGTTAAGGCTATATATCGAACTTGTAAGTCCCCTAAAAGGAATACCCTCGATATAGACGCATAAAATACTTCACTCGGGATCAAAAATGGCCCTGGACAAGCACAAATGACTACAGTCACAAGGTTGTACTAGCTAAAATAACGTGACTCGGAGACGCCCGACCGTCGCTACAAAACACAGGACTTCAATTACTTTGAATCTACTTCGAAAAGAATCAGTTAAACAGGCTACCCTCGACTTAGGCAAAAAAAGCTTCAACCATGTAAACTCCAAATCACAAGCTTCGTGATACTCAGCCCCCCAGCCAAACCTCTCGAGGTGCTCGATCATCGCCATAAAATGATTTGTAATCGAGGTTCTTCCCGAACCGTCGAAGAATCAAGCAAAAATTCTTTCAAAAAGTCCTTATGTCACGCCCCAAATTCGTGGGACATGACCGGCGCTCGACCAGGTATCCCCGGTCAAGCGGACCTGGTTGCCTTTCCTATCCCACTCGTACCCCATATTTTCATTATCCATTAATCAAAGAAAATAGTCACTTATAACTAAAACACCATTTTTACAAAACACACATAGTCACTTAATGAGGTTTAAAACTTTCATCGCCCAATATAAAAAATACATATTTATATAAGTTCGCAACCCAAATTAACTGTCTACGGAGCCTCTAAAAGTACAACATGATAATACAGTATTTGCCGGTAATAAGGCTCCGGCTATACCTTATACAGAATAAAAATAAAACTCCGGACACAAGCGGCCTAAGCCACGTAGGGCCCCGAGAGGAGTGGGGCTCACCAAAAAGCTGATGGAAGACGAAAGGGGGAGCTACGATCGGTAGGCTAGAGTACCTGCTGCGGATCCACCTGGAGCCGAATTCCCTTTTTAACTTCTATTCTCAACTCACCAGACATTCTGTAAGGAAAGGGGGTATGAAGATAAGTTTGAAATTTCCCGGCCCGGATGGTTTTGAAGAACCAAATTTTGGAGAAGATGACTTTCTCTCTCAAGACCCTCTCTTCCTCTCTCTTAATGTGTTCACCAAGATTGTTAAAATGAAGGGGTTGAGGTGTTTTATTGAAAAGGGGTTGGGTTTTAAAATTTAGAAAAATAGAAGCCCGAGCAAATTTGCGGTCACATTCTGCGACCGCAGAATCAAAATGCGCTATGCATATTGGATCACAGAAATACCCCTAAAACTCTGAAGGTCTGCCTAGGTCTGCGACAGGAATGCAGTCCGCATTCTTGTTATGCGGTCGCATTTTTGCACCGCAGAATTGACCTCCACAAATCCTTGAGGAACTTATGCGACGATTATGCGGTCCGCATATTGATTATGCAATCGCATAATGGACCGCATTTTCAACATCAATTTTGAAAATTCTTCCGCTTCACTCTGTGGTAGAAATACGGTACGCATAGCTGATTTGCGACCGCATTCTGGACCGCATAATGACATTTTTCTGGAAAGTCGATTCTTTTAATTTTTAAGAGAAAAATCAGTAAAAAGGGTCTTATGAGAAAAATCAGTAAAAATCGATTCCTAACACATATTCGGACCTTGGCACTACGAGCTACTAGGTTTTGAGCACAAGATTTTACGGGGCCTTACATCGTCCCCCACTTAAAATCATTCGTCCTCGAATAAGGATTTTTTGGAAAATCAGTTAGTTTAAAAAGCATGATATGCACTCTCAAAATTTTCACTAACCCCCATATTTTAGAAAAAGTTTGCCAGAGTTTCCTTTGTATTATGGACATATCTACCTAACAGAGGGCCCCCGAAACACAAATTCCAAACACCATAACAGGATTACAACCATCCCTACAACTGTCATACAATTTCCTACCTTAACAATTGCACACATTTGATCACTTGATACATTTTTCTTATGAATCACTTATCTCAATGAGTTCCACATAGTCTAACCATTTCAACATACTACATACATACAAGTAGTTTGTTACCAACTTATACAACCATTAATTGATTACTTATCACAAGAGTCTTTGTCAACTTTCATTTACCAAAGAGATGTTTACATGACTCAACAACCACAACACCTATAAGTCTTGCACAACTAGAGGAACTTCACTAGTATTAGGAAGGAAACAACTCGGACACAATGATAGTTGTTTTAGAGATAGAAAGGTCACATAATTTCTTCTAAACTTGATCAAACAGATGGGTATATTTCTCTTTCATTTCCCCCTCCGCTTCCCACGTAGCTTCCTCAACCCGTTGACTCCGCCAGAACACCTTGACTGAGGCAACTTCGTTATTTCTCAACTTACGGAGTTGTCTATAAAGAATGGCAACTGGAACCTCTTCATACGACAAATCTTCATTAACCTCGATAGTCTCAACTGGAATGATGGTGGATGGATATCCAACCACTTTCTTCAACATGGACACGTGGAACACCGGGTGCACTAATGACATTTCGGGAGGCAATTCCAACCTATAGGCCACCTGTCCTATCCTTTGAATGATTCGATACGGTCCAACATACCTAGGACTCAACTTACTCTTCTTCCTGAAGCACATGATTCCCTTCATAGGGGATGCCCTCAAGAACACCCAATCATTACCTTGAAATTCCAATTCCCTCTGATGAACGTCCACATAAGACTTTTGGCGACTCTGAGCAGTCTTCATCCTTTCCTAAATGATTTTAACTTTCTCCATAGCCTGGTGTACAAGATCTGGCCCTATTAGTTCTGCTTCACCCACTGCGAACCACCCAATAGGAGACCTACACCTTCTTCCGTATAATGCCTCAAATGAGGCCATCTGAATGCTAGCATGAAAGCTGTTATTGTAAGCAAATTCTATAAGGGGCAGGTGATCATCCCAATTACCTTTGAAGTCCAAGACACAAGCCCGCAATATATCTTCAAGCGTCTGAATAGTCCGCTCTGCTTGACCATCGGTCTGCGGATGGAAAGCCATGCTGAGATTCACCTGGGTACCCAAGCCTTGCTGAAATTTCTTCCAAAAATTAGCTGTGAACTAAGCCCCTCGATCCGAAATAATAGAGAGCGGAGTACCATGAAGCCTCACTATTTCCTTGATGTACAACCGAGCATACTGTTCTACGGTATCGGTGAACTTGACTGGCAAGAAGTGAGCGGATTTGGTGAGTCGATCCACTACCACCCAAATTGAGTCGAACTTTCACTGAGTGCGAGGTAATCCTACCACGAAATCCATGTTGATCATCTCCCACTTCCACATTGGTATTTCCATAAGCTGTGTTAACCCACCGGGCCGCTGATGCTCAGCTTTTACTTGCTAACAATTCGAACATTTGGATACGAAGTCAGCCATACCCCTCTTCATACCGTTCCACCAATAAATTTCCTTGAGATCGTGATACATTTTCGTAGAACCCGGGTGCACCGAATACCTGGAATGATGAGCCTCCGCCATTACTCTCTCCCGAAGGTTATCCACATCTGGAACACATAGCCTTCCTTGACATCGTAGCACATCATCATTGCCGTCGAGTGAGAATGCCGAAGCTTTGTTGTTCAAAACTGCCTCCTTCATTTGTGCCAATGCTGGATCGATGAACTATTTTTCCTTGACTTTTGCTACAAGTGATGATTCTGCTCTATTACGCACCATAACTTCCTCTCCTTTGGGGTCGAAATGCAAACCCCAAGACTGGCCAACTGATAAACCTCCCAAGCTAGGAGCCTCTAATCCGCCCCCAAGTGGGCCAAACTACCCATGGATTTTCGACTGAGGGCGTCGGCCACAATATTCGCCTTACCCAGATGGTATAAGATGTTCATATCATAATCCTTAAGCAATTCTAACCACTGCCGCTGCCTCAAATTTAACTACTTCTGTTTGAACAAATATTGGAGACTCTTGTGATATGAGAACACATCCACATGGACCCCATAAACGTAATGCCACCATATTTTCAAGGTAAATACGACTGCTGCAAGCTCCAAATCATGCGTCGGGTAATTCTTCTCGTGATTTTTGAGTTGCCTTGAAGCATACGCTATAACCTTCCCACGATGCATCAGTACACACCCCAAACCAACCCTGGAAGCATCGCAATAGACCACAAATTCTTTCGTGCCTTCCGGCAAGGCCAATACCGATGTCGAGGTCAACCGTGACTTCAATTCCTGAAAACTTCTCTCATAAGCATCGTACCATTGGAACTTAACTGCTTTCTGCGTCAATTTAGTCAATGGGGAGGCGAGGGTAGAGAATCCCTCCACAAACCTCCGGTAGTACCCGGCTAAACCCAAAAAGCTACGATCCTCCGTCGGGGTTGTGGGTCTAGGCCAATCCTTCACCGCTGCAATCTTTTGGTGGTCCACCTGAATCCTCTCACTAGAAACAACATGACCTAGAAAAGTGACGGACTCCAACCAAAATTCACATTTTGAGAATTTAGCGTATAACTGGTGCTGATGAAGAGTCTGCAAAACTGCCCTAAGGTGATAGGCATGATCCTCCTGGCTTCGCGAATACACAAGGATGTCGTCAATGAAAACAATCACAAAGGAGTCTAGAAATGGCTTGAAGACCCAATTCATAAGATCCATAAAAGTTTTTGGGGCGTTGATTAGCCCAAAAGACATAACCAATAATTCAAAGTGACCATAGCGAGTTCTGAAAGCGGTCTTGGGAATATCCTGCTCCCTAATCTTTAATTGGTGATATCCTGACCGTAGATCAATTTTGGAAAAGAATCTTGGACCTTGCAATTGGTCGAACAAATCATCTATCTGAGGCAAAGGATACTTATTTTTGATGGTGACTTTGTTGAGCTGCCGATAATCAATACACATCTAGAGCGACCCATCCTTCTTCCTGACAAAAACAACCGGAGCACCCCACGGTGACACACTTGGTCGTATGAACCCCTTCTTTAATAAATCCTTCAGCTGCTCCTTTAACTCTCTTAACTCTGCTGGCACCATCCTGCATGGAGGAATAGATATTGGTTGGTATCTGGCAATACATCAATCCCGAAATCAATCTCCCTATCTGGTGGAATTCCTGGAAGCTCATCTGGGAACACTTCAAGAAACTCGATCACCACCGGCACGGACTCGAGGGCAGACACTTATGATGTGGTGTCCACTACCCGGACCAAATGATAGATACATCCCTTTTTAATCATATTTGAAGCTTTAAGGTGGGAAATAAACCTACCCTTCGGCACCACATCATTTCCCTTCCACTCAGTAACTGGCTCATTAGGAAACTCGAGCCTCAGGATTCTCGTTCGGCAGTCAAGTTTGGCAAAACATACATAAAGCCAGTCCATTCCCATAATGACATCAAAATTTACCATTCCAAGATCGACAAGATCGGCCGTAGTAATACGACCACACACCGCAACAGCATAATTCCTATAAACTCTCACGGCAATGATAGAATCACCAATCAGAGTCGATACAGAGAATGGCTTATGAAGCTGTTCGGGTTCTATCCCAAAGCTTGAAGTAATGAATGGGGTGACATAAGACAAAGAGGATCCCGGATCAATAAGAGCATAACAATCAATGGCCTGAACAGAGAAGATACCTGTAACCACATCTGGAGATGCCTCTGCACTCTAGCGACCACTCAAAGCATAGAACCGACTGGGTCCACCTCTATCACGAGCTCCTCCCCTAACTGTACCACGTCCCGCCGGGGTTGGAGGACGTACAGATGATGTAGCGACGGAAGAACCGGATAATTGAGCAAATCCCTGGTAGCCCTGACTGGGCACATGACAGTCTCGCTAAATGTGACCTCTCAGCCCGCATTTGAAACACACCGGGATATCCAAGTAGTAAGTCTCTATATGAAACCTCCCACACTTGGGGCATGGAGCCATCCCCTGCTGCTATGATCCCCCTCCCGAACGACCGTACTGATGGGGCCTCCTACTGTCTGAACCTGGTCTCATGCGACTGATCTGCTGGTAACTGTGCAGAGATGGTGGTGCGCTCGCTGAGGACTGAGCATATGACTGGGACGGCCCTGACAACCCTCTCTCCTGAGCTGATCTCCCTGAGTGGCCCGCTGATCGGGCCCTGTTGCTATTCTCTCTTTCCGCCCGAATCTTCAATTTCCTAGCCTCTGTGGCCTGAGCGAATCCCACAATATTTCTATAGTTCATGTCCAAGTTTAAGGTCATTGTAGCAGCCTCATTCACTACCAAAGGACTAAGGCCCTGAACAAATCAACGAACTCTAGCTGCCATGGTCGACACTAACTGAGGAGCATACTTGGACAACCTCACGAACTCCATGAGGTACTCCCAAACACTCATGCTGCCCTGCTTGAGGGTCTCAAACTCAGTGGCATGGCCTGCTATTGTCTCAGCAAGCAAGAACTGGTCCATGAACGTATCTACAAACTCATCCCATCTGGCCGGAGGTCCTCCCTCCCCACGGGAGTCCTCCCACATCTCGAACCATGAATACGCTGCTCCCTTCAACCTGTATGATGCCAACTCAACTCGCTCTGTCTCTGAAGCTTTCATCACTCGAAGGGTCTTATACATTTCATTAAGGAATTCCTGCAGATCGGCCTCTGGATTTGTGCCTGAGAATTCTGGAGGGGCTAGCCGCAAAAACTGGTTAACTCTTGAACTGGCTGAATCTCCCTGTCCGCTAGAGGATGCAGGGGCATCCTGGGATCTTTGGGCCTGAGCGACCACTAACTGGGTCAACATGCGGATGGCTCCTTTAAGGTCCCCATCATAAGCCTCGGGACCAGGAGCTGGGATGGTGCCCGAATCAGGAATATCGGCGGGAGAGATGGTGTCACCCTCTGCCGCTGCAGGAACAGGAACATGATGGTCTGGGACAGACGGACCAGGTAGGTTCAAGGCTGGGGAGTCACTCTCACCCACGGCATCAGTTACAAGATTCATAGCCTCACTTGTGGCATTGGCCCCAAGGCCGAGTCTAGCTCTCTTCTTAGGTGCCATTACAGAAAAAGTTCGGAACAAAGCTCGAGTTAGATATAGATACTTTCACATTTCACTTCAACGCACGATATAGAATAACAAAGAAGTGGGAGAATTTCTTAAATGTCCATGCAGCCCCCCACTTATATATGTGGTCGACTTCGCACCGATAAGTAGGGCTCTACCAGACACGGCTCCGAGACATCCTAGGACTCCTTTAAACCTTAGGCTCTGATACCAAGTTTGTCACGCCCCAAATTCATGGGACATGACCGGCGCTCGACCGGGTATCCCCGGTCAAGCAGACCTGGGTGCCTTTCCTATCCCACGCGTACCCTGTATTTTCATTATCTATTAATCAAAGGAAATAGTCACTTATAATTAAAACACCATTTTTACAAAACACACATAGTCACTTAATGAGGTTTACAACTTTCATCGCCCAAAATACAAAATACATATTTACATAAGTTCGCAACCCACATTTACTGTCTACGGAGCCTCTAAAAGTACAACAGGATAATACAGTATTTGCCAGTAACAAGGCTCCGGCTATACCTTACACAGAATCAAAATAAAATTCCGGACACAAGCGGCCTGAGCCATGCAGGGCCCTCAGAGGAGTGGGGCTCACCAAAAAGTTGATGGAAGACGAAAGGGGGAGCTACGATCGGTGGGTTGGAGTACCTGCTGCGGATCCACCTGGAGCCGAATTCCCTTTTTAACTTCTATTCTCAACTTACCAAGCAGTCTTTAAGGAAAGGGGGTATGAAGATAAGCTTGAAATTTTCCGACCCGGATGGTTTTGAAGAACCAAATTTTGGAGAAGATGACTTTCTCTCTCAGGACCCTCTCTTCCTCTCTCTTAATTTGTTCACCAAGATTGTTAAAATAAGGGGGTTGAGTTGTTTTATTGAAAAGGGGTCGGGTTTTAAAATTTAGAAAAATAAAAGCCCGAGCAAATCTGCGGTCGCAGAATCGAAATGCGGTCTGCATATTGGACCACACAAATGCCCCTAAAACTTTGAAGGTCTGCCTGGGTCTGCGACAGGAATGCGGTCCGCATTCCTGTTATGCGGACGCATTTTTGCACCGCAGAATTGACCTCCACAAATCCTTGAGGAATTTATGCGACGATTATGCGGTCCGCATATTGATTATGCGATCGCATAATGGACCGCATTTTCAACATCAATTTTGAAAATTCTTCTGCTTCATTCTGCGGTAGAAATGCGGTACGCATAGCTGATTTGCGACCGCATTCTGGATCGCATAATGACAATTTTCTAGAAAATCGATTCTTTTGATTTTTAAGAGCAAAATCAGTAAAAAGGGTCCAAACTGCGGTGAGCTTCTACACATTCCTAACACATATTCGGACCTTGGCACTACGAGCTACTAAGTTTTGAGCACAAGATTTTACGGGGCCTTACACCTTAACAAGGGAAAAATAAAGCCAATAGAAGGTCGCTTCAACCCAAAGCGTAAGACCCAATGTCGCCAGACTAACGAGCCTTAGGGACACGCATAAAAGGTCACTTCGGCCCAAGATGTAAGAGCCATTATCGCCAGCCCATGTAAACACAAAAACTTGAGGGTCGAATGAGCTCGAATAAAAACCCGACTCAGAGACTGAACCCAAAATAGTTAACTAAACATTCTTAAGAGCAAAGCGTAAGAGCCAGGTCGCCAGCCTTATGAGCCTCAAGGCCACGTATAAAAGTTCGCTTCGACCCAAGGTGAAAGAGCCATTGTCGCTAGCCCCCAAGAAATACATAAACTTGAGGGTCGAATGAGCTCGAGTCAAAAACGGACTCGAAGACTGAACCTAAAAAAGTTAACTAAAAGAGGCACATCGACCAAACGTGTAAGAGCATACGAGCTAGCCTAATGAGCCCCAGGGCCATATCACAAGGATTCCTACCAACTCAAAGGACAATTGATCTAGCTAAAATCTCAGCAAACAGAAACCCAAAAGATACAAAATTGCGATGTTTCCCCCTTATACATACATGAAATAATAAAATACAAGATCCATTTACAGCATACTATGAAAGTTATATACACAGAGACATCGAAGGAAGTAAACGTACCCCTTGGGGACTATGGCCCGATGGCCCCGTCCTCGCCATCTTCGGCATCAGACAGAAGGAACTTGACGTCATATTCCTCCACCTTGGCTTGCTCAATCTCTTTGGAAAGATCGAAGCCGCTGGCATGAATTTCCTCAAGAGTTTCCCTCCGAGATGTGCATTCGCATACTCTTTACTACTTCTCGTACGACCAAGGGTTCCCCTCATCTCAGCTCTAGCAATGGCAGCGCTCTTCAAATATTCCACCACTTTCTGGTCTGCCCTAATGCTGCTCATTACAACCTTGGCCCAGGCATTCACCACCTCGTCCTTCGCCTTCAAAAGCTCAGACTTAAGCCTTGAGATCATGTTCGCTCATGTAGAATCATTCGCATAAGCGGTTCGGATTTGCACCTCAATGATGGAAACCATAGCCAAAGAACTCTCCTTGGCCATAACTTGGGTATCTACATGAGCCCGAAGCTCGTTAAACTCACGTTTGGCCGGACCAACTTTGCCCCAAATTCGTTCCAGCTCCTCTGTCTTGCTCTCCAACCGGAATATTGAAACATTAATCTCCAAAGATAAAAGGAAGAGAATACGTCAATATGAAATATAGGATACCTGTCTTTCGAGGCAGCTCTCGTAGCTCCGGCTTCGATCTGCCTCACACCGCAGGGATACCAGCTCGCTTTCCTTTCTCCCACAAAGATTCTTAAGGGTTTCCTCCCTATCTGAAGCTTTTCGCAACCTAGCCTCATGGCGAAGCAGCTCGAACTTAAGCCTGTCAAAGGCCTGCGAAAGAAAATTCAATAAGAAAGGAAGAATATAAAACTAGAATAATCTTATGATGGCTATCGAAGCTTACCATAAAGCCGAGCTATTGAGCCTCACCAAAGACCGAGCCAATATCCGATGGCTTAATATCCCCCAAAGTGTGGTATGAAAAGAAGGAGGTACCACGTGCTCCTCGCCCTTAGAAGTATCCTCAGCAGAAATGGGGAAAGGAGGACTCCGAAGCCGGATGATCGGTCAAAGTGCCTCTTTTCATTTATCATCGACCCTCGAACCTGAGGTCAGCCATCTCTCCTCCTCCGCCAGAGGGCACGGCCTCATCTCAAAAAAATCTCCAATACCTGCGGTGGCTAAGTTATTACGCTAAAAGGAAAAGTACCATTTTGGGGAACTAAGCCACCAAGTGCCTGCCATGATGCTTTGCCTCCTATCTCCCTTTGGATAGGTCTCGCCACCTATGCTTATCATAGATCGAACAAACTGCCAGCTTATGAGACCATTCAGCCAAATCAGGGACCTCGTTCGACAACTAAGGAGTCGCTCCAAAAAATGAAAAGAAAAATGTCGTTATGGAGATCGCCTCCATCAAAGTGATAAAAATACAGGTATGACACTTACATGTGAAATTCCATTTCTCAGGAAAAGGAAGATACTCTCCAGGAATGATATCGATCGTCCGAGCTCAAACGAACCGACTTATCCATCCTCGGTCCTCGTCCTTTTTACTATTAATGGTAGGAGACCGGGTGGATCACCACTATGGAGTAAACAAACCCTGATAATGCAGCAGCCGATATAACCTCACGAGATGACTGAGGGTAAATTCGAGCCTGGCCTTATTTTCATATATTATCATCTGCACTATCTTCCAAAGGGTTGGGTGAGCCTGCATCAAGGTAACTTGATATCTCCGAAAGAACTCAAACATGACTTGGTCGAGGGGACCCGATGTAAAGGTATGCGTATATACGCTCAAAAACCTCTCGACATAGGTCATGATGCTCTCCTCAGGGGAAGGTACTTGTAGTACCATACCTTCTCCCCATCCGCAGTCTTTTCTGATCATTTTATGGTGTTTCTCCCCTAATGATGAGATGAACATCGACGTGTGCTCTCAATTTCCTCGTACATTAGGAGGTCTCTCCAATGTAAAGTCTCTCCTCGAGAAAAAGCACCTCAAGGACCTCTCACCGGGCACCGCCAATCTACCACCGACCGGATACGGAATAGAGGCAGAACTCCCCTCCCTTTAATGAACGAATGTCGACATAGCAGTCATGGCTACGATAAAATAAGCAGAGGAGGTTATAGGTTTTGGCAAATATTTTGAGTTGAAACGACGGGAGAAATAGCACAAAGTACTAAGTTCTATGGAAGAAATAATTGCTTAGAGTAGCAGAGTCTCCACTTGAGAGGCAAGTGAACGAATATATAAGGGAAAAGTAGCAGCTCACCTACTCAGAGGGCCAATTAATTCTGGCCATGTTAACGTCACCTTTTTCTTGGGAAATATACTGACAGGACCACCCCGGGGTCCCTTTATCAGATCACATAAATTCTGCTATCCCATGAAATCGAGAGGTATTGAGACCTTGAGGGTTTCTCACTATCACAAGCACCAGCCCCAAAGAAGCTATCGGCCTAACTTCAAGACATGACCCGATTTCAAGGTCCCGATCGCACCAAGTAGGGCTCCGAAGAGCTAACGTCAAAATTCAAAGTTTAACTCCGCAAGAGCGGGAAGATATAAAGAATGGGAAGACTTGGAGCAGAAAAACCCTTTTGCATTGCCAAAAATACATTTACCAGGGGCGTCTTTACAAGACTCGTTCCTACGGGAGTACGTGCACGGAAAGAAAAGAAAGAAAAAACCAAAGAGACACAAGGTCTACTCTTCATTGCCACTATCCCTAGAACCACCTCCTGGATCCTTATCTAGAGTGATCAAGAGCGTCGAATTTCTCTCCAAATCTCGGGCCTCCTCAATTTCAACTGAAAGATCGACACCTCTGGCTCCGACCCCCTCAAAGGCTTCGCTCCTCGCCTTCGCTCTAGCATGATCAACAGCCCAAGCCAGTTTCAGCTCGGCTTTTATCGATATATTACGGGCTATTTGATTCGCAGTGTCAAACTATAGGAGCAAAGGGAGAATTCGCACATGGCAGAATACCTTCTCAGCAAAATCAGCCTTTTCCCAAAGCGCTCCCTCCAAAGCGGCCCGGAGCTCATCTGACTCTTTGTCCTTTCGGGCAGAGTAAGCCTCCGACTCTCGCAGCCCCATGATGATCTTCTCGCGCTCCTTTTCATGGCATGAAAGCTCCTCATGGATCTTGGAAAGGTCATGATCATACATCTCCTTACACAGCACCATAATAGAAGAATTAGAAGAACGAAGAGTAATGCTCAAAGACTAAAAGAAATACACGTAAAATAGCTATCACCTACTCCAGGAACCTCTTCACTGCCTTGACGCCGCCAGGAGAGTCAAGATCGATGTTCTTGCTAACATCATCAAGAATATTGCCAAGCGCGCCTACCGCTTGAGAGGACTCCCCGCTCTACCGGCGTTCATATTCTGAGCATCCCTTAGATCCCTTGACGAGAACCGAAGGCCCGAACTGAAATCACCCAGGTCGTCGATGTCCTAAATGGGCAACTCCTACCCCCAAAAAGTCATGGGTCCAGACCCTTCGGGACCAGCAGCAACTGTCCCCCAGCAAAAATTGCACCACATCCGGCCACGAGATCTTGAACCATATTAACACCCTCCTCAAGGGTCTTCACTGTACGGGACCGACCTGAGTCAACCGTTCCCGATTCAACGATCCCAGCAAAGGCACCTGTGATACTCCCCCGCCCGACCTCGATCTCTGCTCCAAATGACACTCGCTCTCATCATCATGTTCGTCCCTAGTGTCAAAGCTTGCCTCGAAAGCTAAATCTGAGACCCTAACAATGGCTCAAGGCCTGTGTGACTTAGGTTTCTTTGCCATAGGGGGATCAGTAGCCTCCATACCCTTCCTTTTCTTGCCTTTAGCTAGCTCCAAAGTCTTCGTCTTGCCACCAGGAGGTGGTCTCATCTGCATACTCTTGCCAAGGCCTGCATGAGCGCAGTGACCATAACTTATCAGCACAAAAGGTATGAGGAGAAACATAAGGTTAAGATATAGGTGGCTAGGGAAACTTTACCATGATTCTTGGCCACCCACCGCTTCATAGCTAGGTCGGGCCAAGACCGAGCAAGATATAGGAACGATGTATCCAACTGCTCAATCCATCTCGCCAGATCTGAGACCACTTTAGGATACCAAGAGGTTCCTGCAGAAACCAAAAAGAGATTATTTTTTCGGAAGGAAGGAAAGGAAATCACAAAATAAGTCCAAGCGAAAAAATACTTACACTGTGTGTACCACTTCTATAGGAAAGGCATCCTCTAGCTGGAATAATATCCGAGGTCTTCACCCGGATGAACCTACTCATCCATCCTCAATGTTTGTCCTTGTCAGTGCTCGAGAAAAATGTTTTTTTGGATCGGTGGTGAAGCCTAATAAAACCTCGATAAAATTGAGGAATGTACAACCTAATCAAATGGTTGAGGGTAAAGGTATCGCCTTCGACCCCATCGGAGAAATGGCGGAGCATCAAGACTATCTTCCAAAAAAAAGGACAGATTTGACCAAGCGTCACTTAGTATTTGTCGCAGAAATTAAGGATAACCGGATCTATCTCTGGGGAGGGGATTTAGAAGGATCGACCGGACCCAAAGTGAATGGGTAAGTATAAACATGAAGGAATCCAGCCGTGTAATTCGTTATGTTCTCATCAGGCCTGGGAATTTCCACCTCCATTGCCTCCCTCCATCGGCAGTCTTCCTTCACCTTCCCTATGTTAGCCACAACACTAATGTACCGTGAAACCTCTTCGCATCGGCCCGGTGCAGATGAGGTTTTGTTGATGGTAAAGTCCTTCAACATGTCAAGCCCTATGGGAGTACATTGTCCCAAGGTGGGATCACTTTGTGTTTCCCTTTAGATGTTCGAAATGAAGAGGCGACCTCATCTTTTCAAGGAACTGTCTTAGAGGTTATAGCCATGATAATGATGAAATTTCTCTAAGAAAGTAAGAAGAAAGAATGTTGAGAATTTGAAGATGTTGAGAAAGTAAGAATTATCAAACGATTGATGCATTTATAGGAGCCGAATGGGCAGTGGAAGGGGTGAACTAATAGCGGTTCGTGGGCTTCTCGATAGTCACATTTGATGGCGACCCTTGTGCGGTTTTTTGGCCATGGAATTTAATGCTCTGATAGGCTGACGCCACGGCGATGATGCCCTCGGAATGGAAGCTCAAAATCATTTCCTATCGCTTCGTTCTAGGAAACACGGGGACCATCTGTATATGGTAAAATTGGAAGGTCTAATATATCTTTATTAATGCACCTCGAAAGATCACCTCGAAGGCTCGACATGGAAGGGAGAGTGGTGATTGGTGGCCATTGTAATGAGTAGGCGTGCAAATGGTCTTTTGGATTGGGCTTTGGTCGGTTAGGTCTAATTTAGGATAGTTTGAGTTGGGCTTGGAAATGGGTAATGTTGGGCCAGATTAGGTTGTGGCTGAATCCAATATGGGTATCTGTATTTTCCTCAATTAAAACTAATATTTTATTATTAAATAATTTTAGGAGGATATGCATGTCTTTTCCTTTAAGGTGTTAGGGATTGGGAGTTATTTGGTAGAGAACTTACTTGTTGGGCCCATGTGATCAATCGTTTGTGGTCTAGCCGTCTAGACATCGCGATGGGGGTGGTTATGTTCTAGTGGTGAAGGTGAACGTAGTGGCTGATTTCCTTTCCTGCGTGATGGACTTTTTTTTATCTTGTTGGAAAAATGACTATTTATGTGAAGTTGGGGGGTGGATGTTATGAATTTTGTAAGAGTGTTGGAGACAAGTAAGGTTGTGATGGAAGCTGTAGGAGAGTGTACTTGTGTACATAGATTTTTTGTTGTGGCCTAAACGTCCACATAGTATGCATAGCAGAGTGAGACCTTCATAAAGTATTTGTTGACGGTGATTGCCAATGAATATATGTGTTTTTACTGGGCATTCTAGAGGAACTTCAATACATATACGTGCATATCTACCTCTAGTGGTCGCGGATGTGCATGTATCATTTTTTAGTAGTGATCCAAGTTTTCAACCAACACTGTGTAAGATTTCAAAGTCATAAAATTTAGTATGCAGCTCTGGTAGACGTATCTGTAATGACCCGACCAGTCATTTTGAGTACCAGTGCTCCGTTCAGCAGTTGGAGGCCATGAAGAGCTTCATTTCAGGTATTATGACTTGTACGCGTGGTCGGAATTAAATTTCAAGAAGTGCAGAGTTGATTTGGGAAGAGAATTCTCATTTCGAAAGCTTAAAGTTGAAAGAATGAGCTAGGATTTGAATTTCAAGTAAACGACCTCGGAATCGGGATCTGAAGGTTCCAGCAGGTTTGTATGGTGATTTCGGACTTAGGCGTATGCCCGGATTGGGTTTTGAATAACCTGGGAGCGTTATGGCGCCTATTGTGGAAGTTGGCATTATAGAAGAAATTTCATAAGTTTGGCTTGAAGAGCATTGCAGTGTTATCAAAGTCCTTTTGGAATTCTGAGACTGTGAATAGCTCAGTATAGTGATTCTGGAGTTGGGGGCGCGATCGGAAGTGAATTCGGAGGTCCGTAGACCATTTTGAAGCCATTTGGCTAAAGATAGAAAGTTGAAGGTTTTCGTAGAGTTTGACCGGGGGTTGACTTTTTGATATCGGGGTCGGAATAAAATTCCGGAAGTTGGAGTAGGTCCGTAATGTCAAATATGACTTGTGTACAAAATTTGAAGTCAATCGGACGTGATTTGATAGGTTTCAGCATCGGAAATAGAAGTTGGAAACTTCAAAGTTCATAAAGCTTGAATTGAGATGTAATTCGTGATTTTGGTATTGTTTGATATGATGTGAGGCCTCGAGCAGGTCTGTAATGTGCTTTGGGATTGGTTGGTATGATTGGTAGGGGTCCAGGGGGCCTCGGGTGGATTCTGGGTGGTTAACGGATCGAAAATGGAATTTTTGGAAGGCTGAAGGGTGTTGCTTCTGTCATAACCGCATCTACGGTTATTGGACCGCAGAAGCGGGACCGTGGATGCGATCGAAATATCAAAAATGCGGAAGGGGCCAGGCCCAAAGAAAACCGCAGAAGCGGCTCGGGGACCGCAGAAG